>KN551542.1:17197-29356 GCA_000797555.1 Oesophagostomum dentatum | reverse complement strand
AAGTATATTTCAAGCATGGATACAACCACGGCAGGGGCCGGAAAAATCAAAATTCTTATTTTCTTCTAAAACTCCGAACAAATAGGCTATCTGGGGTGCTAGGTTCAAAAACCACGGCTACTCGACATGACAACGTGTTGAACCTTGGAACAGGGTTGACGCTTTCCCATTTCGAGTCCTTTACGCCTGCAGCGCCTTATTGCTGTACTCCATAGCCCATTTCTAGGACGTCGCGTCCGACTTCTGGCAGGTCTTTAGCAAAAACAATGCACGGATTCTGAATTGCTATCAAATCTGCCAGAAAATCATACAGGTCTCAATCCGAAGTCCGAATTTGAGGTCAAAACCTTCTCTTGTAAGGCACATGTACCACCGAACAATGGCTGTCAGAGGAAATCCCATCGGAGGACAACCGACTGGTTGGTTGCAGGTTGCTCTTCTGCTGGGAAAAGGTAGGAAACCTTGGTTTTCTCTCTACATTTTCGGACATTCTCGCATTGTCAGAATGGTTTTTGCAAATTCTGGGCTTTTTTCTTGAAATAATTGACCCTTGAATCTGGGTGACCCATAGCCTTTACTGCTAGGGACCACTTAAGACCGCAAGCTTAAAATGCAACACTGCATGTTAGAAACGCACCCTTTCATATAGATCTTGTCCCTCTTATTATCATCAAACTCTAAAAATGACGACTTTCATCAGAATTCAACTTCATTACGAAAGTCATTGTTTTCAAAACTGTATAGAGTGTTTTCGCTGGAAAAAAGCTCGAGCAATCTTATAACATGAGAATTTGTAGGGTCATTCAGATGTTCCGTTTGCAAGCGAGGTTTTATCGATTCCAAAACCGCTGAAGAAGATGCGCAGTTGTCCTTTGTAACCTTCAAAAACCAAGATCAAAAAGAGCACCTACTCCTCAAATTACCCCATACCATTCACATTATTGAGTTGCATCATATTTTTTCTATGAATGTTTTTAAATTCTTCTTACTATATTTGTGTTTTTTACGCTAGTTTGTTGTGTTGCTGTTTCTTCTTGTATCTAAAAATAATAGTAAAAATTTTGGATGAGGACCCTGAGTTTTATTACATAATTACAAATGAGTCTAGCTCCGCCTCTTTTGCAGCGTCCTTTAATAACACTGGCTCTTTTTTAAGCTATCTGACTATCACCTTCATGTGCTAGTAAGTTTTTGAATTGCATTCCAGATGATCACATTAATCCCTTCCCACTCTCAGAATGTGAGCGCAGTTCGTTTTTTCACATGTGACGGCTTTCTGATCCTTGATGTTTTCCGCCCATTTAGGCAATTTTCCGTTGTTGTATGCTTTTTCTTGAGGTAATAACCGGAAGTGCAACTTGGGCTTTTTTGGTGCAGCACCAACTCATATGTGAGTCTTTTACGTAATAATAGGTTTTTTAGAATGTTAGGTTATTAGGTTGGTGCATAAATTCATGAGTTTTTTTAGAGCAAGCTTTTTTCCTCAAAACCTGAGTTACTGATGAAATGAAATATATCACCAAATAGCTTTTGCTTTGTCTGCCTAAACTTTTTTTGCGTTTCTGATCAAATTCATTTGTAGAAATTTTCACGACAACAGAATTTTAGAAGGTCAAACGGACTAAAAAATCAGCCTCGGCTACCTTGTTCTTAGCGGCTAAAAAGAAGAATATCACCTTTTAAATCCTTCTCCAACATTTCTTGTTTCCTAAGTTTACCAGCAAGATGATTCACGGATACCACAGAAGTAAGGGGACTATATTACTGGACACTATAACTTTAGGATTTTTAAGGAAGAAAAAACTTCACACAAGAAAATTCGAGTAAATCCGGATATGGTTGATTTCATTTAACCCGTCGATGATAGACTTCCACTTTCTACTGGGTGATAAGCCTACAGAACAAAGTTTCAAATGAACTTACCTTAGGTATGAAGATATCTGCGCCTGGAATCGATTGCTAGGTAGCGTCAGTCCTTCTTACGAGGCGTCAGATTACGCTGATAAAATTGGGGTTAAAATTTTTGTGTTTTTTCTCCTTTACGGAGATAAATTTTCGCAACTCTGACTCACTGCAACGAAATACTAAAATATAATTTGTTTTCACTCACATCATTCTCCCCAATGGGTGAAAATCGAATCCGGCTTAATGAAAATGTAGTTTAGTATTATATTGCTCGCAATTCCATTTGTTCAAATTTGGCTACATCTGACATCAAAAGCTAGCTGCTTATGTTGACTACATTAAAGAAATAGATGATGTCATAAAACAATTTTCACAATTTTCCCATATAGCGCTACATGTGTAGATGCAATCCACGACGTAAGAAGGGACCGTTTGTCTAAATTTTTCTTGTTTGGGTGCACAATCCTGAGAACAAGTGGGTTTTCTAAACCTTATTGTGGGTTAAGAACTTGGAGAAGAAGGGAGTGGATAAACCGATTTTTTAAAAATCTTCTCCTATTATTTTCTTTTATTACGATTTCTTTATAATGCTTTCGTGTTGTAGAAAAATTATAATGGCATCCCATTATGCAGAGGGCGAACCGAACGTCGTACAATAGAGTGAGACGCAATCTGACACATCGTTGAACAATGTGGCGTCGATCGCAGCCTGGATGGTGAACCCTCATTTCTCTAAACAAAAACGTTACTATATGCCTTCAAACTTCCACTCCTGAGAAAGTCCTTTTGCAAGATTAGAGTACATAGGTATACGGTAAGTGTTAAAACCATAGATTTATTTTTTAAAAAAAGCTGAGTAACGCTGTTGTTTTACCTCTTACTACAAATGCCGTATTTATTTTGTACTGTGGCGTCTTACTGTAGAGCTGCAATAATTAGATGACGTTTTGGTGAAAATTTCTTTGTCATAACTCCACAATCGGGTTTGGCAGTGCAAAATTCCTACAACACACATCGATCAGTCAAATAAATTACATCTATTTTAGAAGAAGTGTGAAGTTTTGACCTTACTACTGTAATCGTAGAAAAAAAATCACATCACTTTACAAAACCGGTATAGTTCCTGCAGTTAGAGTATCGAAGTTCATAGCAAGAGGTTTCAACAAACTAAAAGCTGCCGAATGTTTTGGGTTGATGATGAAAGTCGAATAGTGCCCAACTCTGTGCCATGACTCGTTGCGCATCAGAGTCTCTTATGATCTGTTTTTATATAAATAGTTTTTTTTTATTTGAGAAGTGGACTTGAAAATAACAACCAGTCGATATATCAATAAAGGCTAAAGATCACTAATAGGAATTCTTACGCTACATACCAAGCGATTCCTTGTAGGCAGCACACACGCTTGGAACGCCTTCTGAGTTCTCCATTGATTCTGAAATAGGAGCTCGAAAAATGGCTGAGGTACAAATTTCTCAGCTGAAAAGTAGTTCATGGAAAATCGTCTGCGATTTCGTGGACGAGTTGTCCAACTAGCTTTTCACGCTAGTTATTGCGCTCTAACTCTTGGAAATGAGTAGAATGGAGAGACTCGTCGCGCTTAAGGTTGTAGACAGCCCCAGTGGAAAGCGCGTGGCGGCATAGAAAACTCGTCCGCGAGATCGAGGACAAGTCTTCTTTAGCGATTTTTTTTGGTCGGGAATGACTTTTGGGCCGGAAAATTTGAACTCAATCATTTTTCAAGTTCCTCCTTCAGAATCCGTCGAGAACTCGGAAGGCGTTCCGAGCGTAGGTGCTGTCTTTAAGAATTTGTACGGTTGCTACGTAGCGAATTTTAAGTTAACTCTAGGAAAGAATCTGGGCACTATCCGTGTGGTGAGAAATGCTGGACTAACGTTTTTTTTTTAAATTGTCTATCAGCACCAGGGTGCGCAATGGGAAAACTCACGTCCCTGCATAAATTTGATTTATATTTGAAGAGTCGAAAACGACATTTGGGGAGACGCCAGTTATTATCATATCATCATGGAATCCAGGCAGCGTTGGCATTATTCCAGTTCACCTACCCTGAACTTTTCAAAATTTTATTTTTCGCCTTCCGCCGGAACTTCGTCATGAGAGTTGCATGGGTCGCTGGTTATTGAAGGCGTACTAATTTCTTGACGTAACTCCATTCCGGCAGGATTGCGGCAGGATTTTGTCAGAATTGCTGAACACTTGTACTACAATGGAACTGTTTCGGATGCTGATAGGAATATCGCACTGTGTACGGTAGTTCCTGATTATTGAGCTACGACAGGATAATACAGTAACCCTCCACTAAGGTTAGGCGTTACCGTGCAGAAACAACACTGCATTCTTACTCAGTCTTATAGACAACTACAGTATACAAGTTCGCTACCCTTAGGCTAATGGCCTGGTAGGCAACTTCGCGGGTAATCGCTTATCCGCGCCTGTGATTTGCCCATGAAAATTCTTTGCTACAGCGGATCCACTGCACCGAATCTGAGCTGTGCTGCTTAAAGGCAACACCCACGCTCGGAACGCTTTCTGAGTTCTCAAAGAGGAACTTGAGAAATGGTTCAGGTTCAAATTTCTCGGCTCAGAAGTCATCCTTGACCAAGAAAACCGCTCCAGAAGACTCGTCCGCGATTTCATGGACGAGTTGTCCAGTTAGCTTCCCACGCTAGCTAAAGCGCTATAATCTCTGAAAATGACTAGAGTTGACAGTCTCCTCCATGTCCTCGTGCTTAAGGTAGACGACCCCAATAGAAGGCGTATTGCGAAATAGAAAACTCGTCCGCGAGATCGAGGACAATTTTTATAGCAGTTTTCTTGGTCAAGGATAAATTTTGAGCGGAGAAATTTGAACCCGAACCATTTCCCGAGTTCCTATTTCAGAATCCATCGAGAACTCAGAAGGCGTTCCGAGCGTGGATGCTGCTTTTAAAGGCAGTACCCACGCTAAAAACACTTTTTATGTTTTCATCAAATCCTGGTCGATGATCCCGCGAATGAGCGGAAGCGCGAAAAGAAAGCACACAGAGACTCATTCTGAGCTAGAAAATGCTTCCGGAAGGTCATGATCAACTGTTCTGCTTTTTTCGGACGAGATTAGGCGAGCTTCGGACGAGTACACTTGGTTGCCAAGTCGTCGCGGGACTTCAGGCGCTACCCATGACCCTATAAATTCAGTGGAAAACCGCGAAAAACTGATATTCCTTCGCGCAGTACACGCATTAACTATCTACACAGAAGCAGACTCTCCTCGAAAACTCCGTTAAACCCATTTTTGCTATCTTTCTTGCTGAATTTATAGGATTGCAGAGAATGCGGAACCATGAGTCCAACCACGACTCGATAACTCAAGCGATCTTGTCCGAGATCCACCGAATATCGTCCGAAAAACTGGAACAGCTGATCGAAACCTTTCGAAAGCGTTTTCTCACAACCGAACGAGTTTTATGCGCATCTTTACCGCAATACCGCTTACTTACGAGAACACTATTCGAATTTTCAGATAACGTAAAAGCCGTTTTTAGAGTGGGTGCTGCCTTTAAGCAGTAAAATATGTAAAGGTCATATCGAAACTGCCGCGCGCCCCAGTGAGCCTCACGCGAGGAAGGGGTCTCGGGCGATAAGAAAATTTTTGATGCTGAAGCATGTGAAGCTTAAAAAAATCAGCTTCGCATGGAAAAAGAGCGAGAGAATCAAGCGTGAACCTCAACTATCAACATGGAAAGCCCTAAGCTAAATTATAGGCTATTCTTTATGGAAAAAACCCCTCAGTCTGTAAAAATTACAGTCTATTTTTCGAATTCGTCACGAGTCAGGTCCTTTCAGGAGGCGCTAGGTGATCCTCCCCTGGGTGCTCCATAACTGGAGAAGCTAATGGGCAACACTATCACCTGGAACGAATCAGTCGAAGATAATGCCAACTGACCTAGCACCTCTCGGCACGAATCTCAAATTCTCAAATTTTTGAAAAACGTGAGATGGGCGGAACTCTAACTACAGTGCGTTTCAAAAAGATAGAACCCCCTAAAATTTGTGTTTAACTCAATTCTCTGCAAAGTAGGTGAGCAACAGTTAGCACCACCGTGCTCCTCACTTAGAAATACCTATGCAAGCATCTTTCCAAAACAAAGGAGCTCTTCTAAAATTTTAGAAAATTCGTGAACGGTTTCCTCAGTGTTTCAAAAAGATAGAACCCCCTTTCCCATGTTGAAACTAACTTTTGCATGAGCTTCAAAAGTAATGGTGGAAAACAGTAAGGTTCATCTAAGTTCAAGTTATCACTCCAAGTATGCCTCGTCGTCCAATGCTTTTCTCTGCAGGAAAATCGCAGATTCTGGCTCTTCATCGGGCAGGACACAGCATACACTTTATCGCCAGCCAGCTTGAACGGTCACGGCAAGTAGTGAGCAACTTTCTGAACAATCCTGACTCCTACGGCCAGCGCACATCTCCGGGACGCCCTCGTTTGATTTCGAAGCGTGAGGAGCGTCAAATTTTGAGGGAAGTGGCGAACACAACAATCTCCGTAGGCCAAATCCGAGCAAATTTGAACCTGGCAGCTTCGACAACCACTGTCTGGAGAATGATTAATGCTAGCCCCAACATCCAAAGGGAGGCATTGAAGAAAACCACGGTTGACAGCTCGGCACAAGGCACTAAGGCTTCGTTTCGCGTCCGAAAACATTGAGAGAGATTGGACTAAGGTAAGGAAAATTGAAACTACTGAACATTAACCAATGATATTGCTCAGGTTGTGTTTTCTGACGAGAAAAAGTTCAATTTGATGGTCCAGATGACTCCAAGTTTTAATGGCGGGATTTGCGCAAAAGCCCGGTTCAGTTCAGTCGTAGAAACTTTGGAGGAGGCAGTGTGATGGTTTGGGGAGCATTCGGCAACGAGTGTACCTTGAGCCTTGCCTTCGTTTCCAACAGGATGAATTCTGCGGAGTACCAGAACGTGTTGGAGAATCACCTGCTTCCATTTCTGGAGGAATGGCGAACCGAAGCCTTTGTTTTCCATCAGGATAACGCCACGATCCACGTCAGCAACGCAACGAAGTCCTGGCTATGGTGCTATAACATCAATACCTTGGACTGGCCGGCATGTAGCCCAGATTTAAGCCCTATCGAAAATCTATGGGGAATCACGGTGCAAAGAATTTATGCGAATAACCGCCAATTCAACACCGTGAACGAGCTAAAGATTGCCATTTCGCGCGCATGGATGGGAATTGACGTCACCGTATTTCAGATAAAAATCATAATTTGATTGGAAGCATGAGACGTCGTCTTTTTGAAGTTGGCACTTTGCCACGGTGAATCTATCGACTATTAGACATTGTAGAATACTTTTATGTCAATAAAATTGTTGCTTGTTGAAGGGGGTTCTATCTTTTTGAAACACTGAGAAAACCGTTCACGAATTTTCTAAAATTTTAGAAGAGCTCCTTTGTTTTGGAAAGATGCCTACATAGGTATTTCTAAGTGAGGAGCACGGTGGTGCTAACTGTTGCCCACCTGCTTTGCAGAGAATTGAGTTAAACACAAATTTTAGGGGGGTTCTATCTTTTTGAAACGCACTGTATTTCTGTACAAATTTTGGTCTCCTTCCGTAATCCTATAAAAATGTAGTTACGACACAAAATGACTGTTTTTATGCAATGAGCAGCCGAAATAAATTCTTCAGACGAAGGTTTTCGGCAAATTAAAAATTTCAAAATTTTGGGGTCGAACCACACTCCGCCCACGCAAAAAGCAACTTTTGGAAAGGGCGTTGTAGAAATGAGAATCTGCCCGTTGATGCTATCACGCGGATGGCGCGATCCTAATGATCCAGAGGAATGACAGTTCATCTTGCACTATCAGTTGTAGTAGCGACCGCTACGATCGCATCGATAACGAGGAAATACGGTGCGACCCTTGGGGCTCATCGACTGGAACAGTTTCCAGATGTTCAGTGAAACGATTGTTTTATAACTTTATTAAAACACGACAATGAAGTGTTTTATCGACGATATGTATTCATAAAATGGGCGGTGCTTATCAGAAGCATTTTCGGTGTACGATAGCTGCGCCATACTCATCGTACTCGGCTTTTGTGATCCACATCATTTGGAAGGTAGAGAGCGATGCTAAGACAGAGCCACCAATCCATACCGAGTACTTGCGCTCGGGTGGTGCCATAATTTTCACCTTCACCGTACTAAAAATACTTTTTCGCTCAAATTAAGTGGTCCCAGTGCGAAAATGTAGAACCAACCTGGGAGCTAGTGTTGTGAGTTCTTTCTTCATGCGATCGGTGATTCCCGGAAACATCGTAGATCCACCCGAAAGGACGATATTCATGTAGAGATCCTTGCGAATGTCGATATCGCAGCTCATAATTGAATTGTAGCAGTTTTCATGTATTCCGCTTGACTCCTTTCCTAGCACGTGTGGCTAAAATAACCATAATTAGCAGTTCTATGCGATTTTTCTACTGGCAGAAAGCTATCGACCTGAAAAAGAACTTCTGGCGCGCGAAATCTCTCCGATCCTATAGTAATTTCTTGCCCATCTGGTAGTTCATAATTCTTTTCTATGGAAGTGGAATCTACAGATTCTACCATTTCCTGTTCGTAGTCAAACGCGACATAGCACAATTTTTCCTGGAAATCATGAGTTCGGTTTTACAAGAGTTTTACCTGATTAGGAATGTAAAAAGAGATCCATGCTTACTAGACCCAGCTTTCCGTATTCCATTTAAGGACCATTAAAGGTAGATTTTTCCACTATGGAGAGGAATTACTAATCTTGTTACTAATCCTCCCTGCACGCGGCGAAAAAAATGGAACAATCAAGGATGCACGGTTCAACTCTTGACCCCCGACTAGTCACAAGGCACAGAGCTAATTACTAAAGTCCTCTCCCCTCCCCTAGTCTCTACTGCGCCCTCGATATTCACCTGATATTCTACTTCCTTCGCTTTTATAGGAAGTCCCCGATTAGTCCGAGGTCTTGCCGCAGCTGTACCATCCATATAGCCCATGGTTTGCCTCGATGCCACCTACGCCTTAGCCTCGTCTTCTGCGGTCAACCAGCAGTCATCTTCCTCGCCGGGTTAACCCTGACCCATGTTAACCCTGATCCTGCTCGGAGCAGTCATCACATTCGTCACAGCACACACTCATTGTGCCTTCACTGTATCTTCCACTTGACCATCCTGGTTGACTGTTGACTAGCCCTATATTTGTCCAGGCTGTGCCCCACATTTACCCGTGGTTAATTTCGTCTTGTTGCATAGTAAAGGTTCTCCACAATTCCATGAGTTACGGTAGGGAGCTCCTGATTGGGGAGTAGGTGCGGCGTTACGACGACGCGCGCGGCATCGCGTTGGATCTTAAAGGCAGCATGCGCGGAAAACAAGGTCGGTGGGATTTCCGCACAGAATGATAGAAGATCTGCAACTAAACAGGGCTTTCAAAGTCCGGACCTCTAACACCTTCTCTAAGCCGAGAAAAACACTTATCAATTTGCCAAGGGCTTTGAATTCACTCAACGATGCGTCTATATACAGTTGCAGAAAAGTGGCCGTATCCAGAGTGATGGAATCCTGCAACTTCGTCTGGTCTATCTGGGATTGCTAGCTAAAGCATCCATGGGCCAGTTGAATTGGATGACGCTCGCCTTCAGCCCGAAAACTGATAACGTACTCTGACGTATCGCCGTCTGAATTCAAAGCCCTTGCGGTGATGATAACTGTTTTTCTCGGCTTAGAGAAGGTGTTGGAGGTTCGGACTTTGAAAGCCCTGTTTGACTGGAGATCTTCTATCGTTCTGCGCAGAAATCCCACTGACGTTGTTTTCCGCGTATGCTGCCTTTAAAGATAGAATTGCTTAATGATTTTTGGCCAACTATAAGCAAGAACCCTCTTCTTACGCACGGATAGAGTTCTCCCCAGTTCTTGCTTAGTCAACCGCCCTCCCATCTTCCACAACGGTGAAACAAGTAGAATCTTAGCATTTTAACGACTACCACAATTTGGTAAATGCTTAGCCTCAGGCTTTTAACACCTAACAGCGGAAACCACAGCTAAAGCGAATTACACCCATGCTGCTCCCGCAGTAAACCAACGCTTAAAACCAACCTTGATATCTCTGACAATTTCCTTCTCAGCAGTGGTGGTAAACGTGTATCCACGTTCTGTAAGTATTTTTAGAAGATAGTTGGTCAAATCTCGTCCAGCGAGATCTAGGCGATTTACTGCATGTGGTAACGAATAGCCCTGAAATAGCAAAGGTCATTAGACCCATTTCTTTTTATGTTCCTTGCCAGACTGACCGCACGCGCTGAGGGTATGCAACGTGGTCTGAGTGACGGTAGCAAATCCTCAGCAAATAAGCATAGTACATTTTCCCACGGCTCATCATGATTTATCAGGGCCTTTTTGGCGTTCAGCCAAACGTGTCATCTGTGACGTCAAACGCTTGCGGTTAGCCTTGCAGAAGAATGAGTCGACAGCAAATGCCCACCTCATAGGTGGGTACTGTATGCGTGACACCGTCACCCGAGTCAACCACAATTCCTGTCGTACGGCCAGATGCATACAGCGACAACACCGCTTGAATGGCTACATACATGGCGGGAGTTTTGAATGTTTCAAACATTATCTGCGTCATTCGTTCACGATTCGACTTCGGGTTTAGTGGCGCCTCCGTGAGGAGCACTGCATGTTCGCTTGGTGTGACACGCAGCTCATTGTAGAACACATGGTGCCAGACTCGTTCCATATCATCCCAATTCGTCACAATTCCATGTTCTATGGGGTACTTAATCGTGAGAATGCCTAAAATAGAGGATATTCTGTGTATTAGGGAGTTTTTTCTTGAGGACCAGTTCTCGCACCTCGTTTTGACTGCGCTTCTGATCCAACGTATGCGTCTCGTTGTCCTATGCCCACCATAACTCCTTGATGTCGAGGTCGTCCAACGATTGAAGGGAAAACGGCTCGTGGAGCGTCATCTCCAGCGAATCCAGCTTTACACATCCCTGAGCCGCTGTCGATGACCAGCGGCGAGAGCCTGGTCATTGACATGGATTTCGATAGCATTTCGTGTGGTTCCTAAAACTGCGCTCCTTCATCTCTTTGCTCTCATGGAACAAGCACTGGCTACCACTCCGTATACTACACGCGAAGTATAGCATCACTCTATAGCGACTACGTGTTACTCAAGCTTTGATGCATATGGATCACTAGCGGGTCCCCATCGCCGCAGGCGACATTAGCTACTTCGAGCATAGAGCGGTAGTGGCCAATACTGAACCCACTAGTTTGGTGAGGTCGAGCTAGGGTTAGAGCGAAAGTTAAATGAACTATACCCGTTCTTGGAGCTGCTGCTTGTTTATGGCTTAGAGTGGAGGCGTACATCGCCGGTGCGATGCGACGGAACTGGCGACGCGTAAGTGAAACTAGTACATATTGATCTCCTTTGCGGATCGCTCGATTCGTGCCATCTGCAGACAAGATCTTCCGCCTCCGGCAAATACTCTTCTAGGATACTCCAGAGATTGACATCTATGTATTCCTATAACGATACTCTCAAGTAGTATTGATTTTTCAGAATCGCACGGTATGCTGTTCTGCTTATCTGCTGGTCTGATCATGAAGTTCCATGTTGTGATATCAAGACAACAGGCACGAAAACAAGGAAATGCTCATTTTTTAGCTACGTGACCTAGATTAGGTACGTTTCGTTGAGCATGTGTAACTGCTTCGTTATCATCATATATCGAGGGAAGGTTCTGGAATCCGCGCATAATTCAACAGCTTTCAGAATGCGAGCAGGAACTTCACGTTGAGATTTCTTGGGGACGCATCCACGAACGTCCCCGGCAGACCTTCTTGGCTAGCCTAGCAGAGCATTCAGTGAGCTTCTTGGGTACAGTATTTTGAGTATTCTGGCAAAAGCGTACCCAATGGAGACCTGAAATACCGGCCAACAGTAGTGCTATTTTTAGCGGGTACTGCGTTTAAGAAATCGGAAGTCGTTCTGAACGTGGGTATGCTTTCAAAGGCAGCACCCACTCTCGGAACGCTTCCTGAGTTCTCGACGGATTCTGAAAGAGGAACTCAAAAAAGGGTTCAGATTCAAATTTCTCGGTTCAAAAGCCATTTCTGACCGAGAAAATCGCTCCAGAAGACTCGTACACGAATTCGCGGGCGAGTTCTCCACTACGTCGCGCACCTACCACTGGAGTCAC
>KN551541.1:22916-33025 GCA_000797555.1 Oesophagostomum dentatum | reverse complement strand
GGCGTCCACATAAACAAAAAACGAAAAGTTCTATAAGAAAAAACATTCCCTCTGCAGAAGCAGACACAGCAACAACTTACATTTTTTGTGAGACTAAAATGAAGGCAGGCTTGTCTGAGGCGCAGTAACAGCACCAGCATGCAACCCATTTTCTGGAAATTCGAGTTTGCGCCACTGGCAGCTGCTCCTGAAACAGCATAAAATTTCAGGAAAGCTGAACTAAGCAAAGCATGTAAGGTGCTGACCTAAGAAGGGATTTCTAGCTGGCGGTACGGCTTCAGAAGGTTTCTGCTTCGTCCAACGACGGAATGGCCTTCCTTCTTGCTCTTCTTCGGTAAGCAACTGCTGGACGTGTAGTCTGGAAGCTAATACTGTTGCTACCTCTTAGACTTGCAAAACAAGTAAAAAAATACCTGGATGCTTGGAACATTATATCGTACGCCTTACGTTCACTTGCTTCAAATTCTATGAAATGCTCCTCACTCTTCTTCGGAGGCAGCTCAACCTATTTTTGAAAAAAATCTACACATATATGTATGAAAAGCGAAAAATAAGGTAGTGCACTAACCAACGGTTTGTTTGACATGGTTGAGATGAAGCTTTTCTCCCTACGGAGCACAAACGTTTTCATAAGCAAATTTAAGCGTTCAGCTGACTTCTCTAAAACGAATAGAATGAAGACTGAACAAAAGAGCGATAAAGAAAATAAGTGAAGTTTTTAAACAATCTAACTTGACGAGGTGGTCACATAGTCTTTCCAGTACCTCTCCTCAGAGAAATTATCGACCCTCAAAAATCTAAAAGAAAAAGGTCTTGATGGACGCGAATTTCATAAGACATGGCTATTATTCACCTTATTAAAGAGTACAGGTCCCATAAATTATTGTGTAGAGGGGTCCCAGTGACGCACCAGCGAGCATCAGCTTCCAGCCTACATACAGCCTGAAAAATAACGTAAAGCTCAGGAAAGATAATTCCGTAATGGAATTAAGCACTTTAGAGTAATATGCGCGAAATCCGCGAGTTTGAACAACAATATAAGCAGAAACGCAAAATGGGACTATCTGGAACGAATACCACTGCACAGTCCTTCCGTAGGACTCCTAATGGGCGGGGGCCTAACTGTTGGATGCAGACAGTACATTCTATTGATGCAAAACTAGTCAGACAGCCTAGAACACAAGCAGGCTGTCCAAGTGAAATTTCTAGATGACGGACTAAGAAGCACATCATCTCAGGGAAGCCTGGTTCGAACAGTGATATGTTTTCTACGCTTCGCCGGCACTCAACTTTGACAGTGAGTGCCGTCTGCAGTCGACAGCTAGGCTCCGCCCGTCGAGAGATCTACGAAATGACTATACAGAGTGCCAGTTGCAAAGAAAATACAGATCGACTAAATAAACTGACAGAAAAGAAATAGAAGCGTTAAGAGAAAGTTCTCTCAGCATAGGGTTCATTCCTCAAGAAAACATACCTTCGATGACTTCGTTTTCCTGTTCTTTATTTGATGTGCTTCATCCAGCACGATCCTAGCCCAATGAATGCGCTCAAGCATACTACTCTTCCGAGCGTCCTAAAACAGTTACATGTAAACAGGTAATTAGTAGTGAACCGCGCAAGCAGACCTTGTGAGGACTTCGACCGCGACCACTGGACTGAAATACAAATTAGCATATTTATTTACTCCTATAACAAAATTAGATGTAACTAAAACTCGCCTCAACTTCATTAGCTAGCAGAGTATAGGTGGTTATTACCACATCAGATCGGGCCACACTATAAACTAACACATTTTTTCTCTCTAAATTTAAATAAACAAGAAAACTCACCTTTCCAGCCCCAAATTCTTTCGATTTTGGTGGTAGATAACAGTCTTCAGCAGCCCTTCATCGCAGCGCTGCTTTATTTCAGCTTCCCAGTGATATATCAGCGCGGCTGGAGCAACTATCAACGTCGCGTTCGATGCTATCATACTAAAAATGACTGCTTTGATAAGTATTTATAGCGAAATTCACTCACCCGCTGGCTTTAATTCTTTGTCTTCGTTCCTTATCCTCTTGATCTTCACCTTCCTTTCGTCTTCGTTTTCTTTCAGCCTTGGCATGTACAATCAGGGAGATCATAGATAGTGTCTTCCCAAGGCCCATCTCGTCAGCTGTAGAAATGAAACTGACTCTCTACAAACAATGAAATGCACCAAAATGTGCAAAATAAAGATATTAGTTTATAAAAACAGCGAAGGATAAGGTTGAAAATAAAAGATTTAGATGGTAAACCAGAACCCTAATAATCTGATGAAACCGAACTATCTCGACAGTTCAAATAAATTTGACAGGAGTGAAACTTTAGACATAGTCAGAGAATAGCGGTAAATCGACAGATGAATAGAACTTTATAAGCTATTCCAAAGGTAAAAGTTAAAGCAAGGTACTGCAGTACTGTACCAGTAGGGAAACAGCTGCAACGCAGAGAATTTTGAGGGATCCAACATGAAAAAAAAACTACTACTACCGGCAAACATGCATGGTAATAGATTAACCGTGGCAGAACCAGGCTATTACTATGGCATTATTGGACATTTTCTAATTTTTTTAAGTCGCAGTTGTTGAAATGAGCTAAAGAAGAACCCACTCTACCTAGAATTCCTCCTCTCGGTGCCAAAGATTCTCTCCAGAGCAGCCATGTTAATCCCGACTTCTGATGCTCTTTCAGAGGGCAAGTCAGCCCTTCGGGTGTTTCAGCAAACTGAGTCTGGTCTGGTTGTGACATCAGAGCACTATAAATAAAAAGAAAGGAAAATAAAAGATCCAAACATAAGATAAGAGATCCAAACAAAAACAATCATAATTCTAACTTGTGCAACTCCTGAATGGCTTTCTCCTGGATAGCGCGAGCAACTGGACGATACTCGTCTCTGAGCACATCGTTAATATCTGAAGTGACAAGATTTAAAATTTGTCTACAGCTGGATCCTGGACTTAATGTCAATTTATGGCCACTTACTGAGCTGTCTCCGATTAATCTGCTCCGGGTTAACCTGTAGCTGTTGTACTGCATTCGTAATATCATGAATCTCCGTATCCACATGATCAGGACGTTCAGCAGAAGCTAAATATAGTTTCGAAGATGATGCATATGTGTAAACAGTAAGATGTTGCTAGATTCTATAAAAAAAAATGCTGCTGATTCTATAAAAAAAATGCTATTTCATACCAGTCCTCCTTCTTTCCAGTTCATCTCCCAATTCCAAAATCTGCTTCTCGAGTCGCGCACCTCCATCAGGCAAATTCAGACGTTTTAAAAGCAGCTTCTAAAGAATTTAAACATGGCTTCCTCCTCTCATCACACAAAAAAGAAAATTCTTTAATTAGGAGGACTTGTACTAGCAGTGAATTGAATGTAAGCATATGAAATATCACAAGCGAGAGTGTGATTCAAAGCTTACCTGAGCGTTAGAGCGTTTCTCCTCTAGTGAAGAGGTTGAATGATCTTTATATTTTGACGATGGCTAAAATTGGTAGTTCAAATATAGGAATAAATAGATTAAAGCCGAGAAGAGCGAAAATGTATGCATAACCGAACAAAATGCTGCATACCTCTACTACCTGAACTTCTCGTATAAACTGTACGGGCGAAAGTGTGGGCGGTCGCGAGTTCTCCACACACTTCTTTGACTCCTGTTCATCGTCTGAGCTTAAGGTTATGATCTCACACTCGACCGTCGAAGTTATCGAAGGCGTCTTTGCGGTGCTTTGCTGATCATGAACACTAGCATCTTTTGTCTTGGTATCTTTTCCATCGTCTTCATCAGAAGTACTGTCCAGAACGATAATATCGTCGTCCCCAGTTTGTCCCACAACGCTTTCCTCAACAACTTCGTCTTCTCCTCTTGAGCTGGTCTCATCCCTAGCGTTTGGACTGGCACCGATGCTCTCAATAACCTCCTCGTCTTCTACTTCAACTCGATGAATTCTATCGCGTGGGCGATTGGCCAGATCAAATTCCTGTAAAATATCAGTTATTCATACTCAATTTTGCAGCTGCGAGATATCGATGAAAGCTTTGTTAAGAGGGTAAAATTTCTGATTTAACGTGAAAGTGAAAAGTAATATACTCCATTAAAAAAACAAAGTTTCCAGAGGTTTCCACGCTACTTTGCCGCGCGAGGAATATAGAAACCAGAAAAGTTGAACATGTAATAAGCCAGTAGACTTTCATTATAATAAAATAGCATCAATTTTAACAGTTAACATATACGACCTTATTTTAATGAAGCTCCCTAATATCCATGAAGATTCAAAAGGAGAAGTAAACCTAGAAACTCGATGAGCTTCTGTTCAGTGGCGATCGTAGAAGGGAGGGGGATGGGGGGTTGCGAGAACATGTCCGAATCTCTTTAAAAGTGGATTACTGGCTAGGAAGAGAATTTCGAAAGCTTAAGTTCTTACATTAGAGTAATTCGTTATTACTTTAAAATACTGATCTTATCTCCACAACTTTCTAAAAATTTTACACCAGTTTTCCCTTGGCTTCGCCCCCCAGTCCTGCCCACTTTTCGCCCGAGCCCCCTCGAAAAAAAATTCTGAGAAAACCACTGCTTGTTTTTTTATACTTTCATCTCATTGAACCACCCTTAGAAGAAAACACTCAGATAATAAAAGAAAGGTATGTCATAACTCAGCTCATGGATGCTAACAAGCTTGAGGTAGGCATATCTCTAAGATAAAGAGTAGCACAGAAAAAGTACCTTCAGAATGTAGTAATAGGAATAGAGAAGAAGGTAACTGCATTGTGAGCGGAATGTTACCCCTATATGCAAGATCTGAACTGAGCACAGAAACAGGTCGTCATCCTTTTCTACAAATTCATCCGATTTTCGTCCAAACTCGATGCAAATTCAAATTAATTTGACGCATAGTAACCGAAATTATAATTGGACCAAGGCAGATCAGCGCCTAATGTACGATGTTTCGCAGTTTGGTCGGCTTAGACGACTTTTTAAGAATGAGAAAGAACTGCTAGATAGTACTTCATTTGCGAATGATGCGAAGAAGAAGCTCCGAATGTGAGATCCTCTCGCGTTAATCCCTCTAAGTTTGCTCTATTCCATGCTACACCAGATGTTAGGATCTGTGCTGCTGCAGATGGATCAAAAACTGGCTTTTTTCTATGGAAAGGAAGCGTTAATTTTCTTTTGCGACTTATTAACGGCTTATAAAAATAACGAGTAGAATAAATACATCAAATAATATGCGTACCCGCTTCTGATGTTCCTTGCTAATAGCCTTTCGCATTAAGCGATCCCTGAGCTTGCCCTGTTGGCTAGGATCTTTCGCGAGCTTTGATGAGTATGGTGACATGCATCCTAAATGCGAACGGTGCCACTATGGACACAGTAAGAAATGAGATTATGAGGTTTTTCTGATACCTGAAGAGTCGCTAGATGCTCTGAAAGAACGGCTATGGTCAGGGTTACAACCTAAACGTATATGATACAGGAAGTCATTAAATGTGAGAGAAGCGAAATCAGGTACCTGAAGAGCCACGCCTGGGAGGTGATAAAACTAAACTGGAAGGTAAGGGTGAGTCGACAGCCCACGACGGTGGCTGCATAGAAATACAGTGGTAAGTATAATTATTTCAAAACAAATTCTGCATACCTTTGCAACTGTCCTAGGCGTAGATGCGAATGGTAGTTGCGTTCTTTGGCTGCTCTAAAAAGGAGAAGCTAGGAAAATTTTAAAAACTTTTCGATAATATAACGCACCATCATTTCCAGATCGGAATCCGTGCTTGCCGTTGGAGTTGGGCTTACCTGTAAGAGGCTTCAAATACGCGAAAACATCGTGTATGCTTACGACAGTGTCGGATTGAATAAAAGAAACAAAAAAAACGGAAACATTCTTAAAGACGCACCAGTATTTCCTGCTCGGAATCGGAATCTCCCTTGCCATTGGGACTTGCCTGAAATGGATTTTATTGGTATGAAAACATCATATATACACATCATTAGTTATAGATATTAAAATGTTCCACAATCAAGAACCAGTCTTAAAATCAGTAAACAAATCGTCTACTCTCTGCTCGTTTGAGAGAGGCGGCTGCCCATCCATAGCAGAGGTCGAGCTCTTGTGACTAGGGTTAGCACTCGGGCCTAACAAAAGGTCAAATGTATTAAATGGTCATATGGTTTGCACGGAATGCTCTTCGTGGTCAATAAAAGACGAAATTTGCATAAAAATTACATGAAAACTAAAAAAAGGTTTGATCATATAAGAGAGACCGCGCACACCCCCGAAACTGTCCCAGCTCGGCGGTAGCCTCTGCCGAACGAGCGGAAGGTAGGTCTAATTTTTATCAGACTATGAGTCATTCCGAAAGATTTTGACCCGTTTTTGACAGGATAGGACAGCCGTCCTCCGTCTAACGGTTAGTGATACATAGTTTATTCGTAGTACTGGCGACGTGTGGAGTTTTCTAATCGACAGCCCGCTGTCTGTAACGACCGCATTACATAGTCGTTACACACAACCGATGTCAATTAGAAACTGCCCACCGCCAGTCCTATGAATGAACTATATGTGAAAGCATTATTTTGAATTCAAAGAACTTCTTCAACAAATAGCATACCGATACTTCCTCGTCGGAACTGGCACTTGCCTCGCTAACGAAACTTGCCTGAAATACATATCACAGATGCGAAAACTACTGGCATCTATCCATCGGAATAGTGCCCAACTCCAAGTGGTTGTGAAATTGCGTACTGACTGCGCAGTGGCAATCATCTTCGCTGCGATAGCAAAAAGAATCGTTTGTTCGGATAGGGATCCACGAAATAGCAGACGCTTCCCTACTCTTCAAACTTCATTCAACTGCAGTAATGCAGCTGGTAGGTAATTGCACGACTGCGAGATACATGGCACTATTCCCATGGATGGACTACACATTGAGCACCCGAGGTGGATTTGAACCTGATAAGCTGTGCCCCACGTCGGCAAATTCCATAAAATTTTCACCGGCGCGACACGCATGTAATGGTTTCACGTTACAAAAGGATGGTCTAACCTTGATACTGGAAGTATGGACGGAGGAGTTGGAAACATGCTTAGCAGAGCTACGGTCGTCAGGAGGTTCCTGAAAACACAGCAGCATGGCAAATATAGGGATGCACTCATCTCTAAAAGACGAAGGGTTTTTTTGTTGCCAGGAAGTGCGAACTTTTAGCCATAAAACATGTTATACATGTAGAAAAGCAGGATTTCAAATGATCCACATAAAAACCCACCTCAAAAGGATCTGAATCGTCAACGAGAGATGAAACTGAGTCGTCGTCACTAAGCTGCAATTTCTGAGATTAGTGACATGAAAAGAACTAGAAAAACTCAGTTTTCATTTCATTCCTTCCACTATACGGAAGGCAGATGGTATGTAGATTACTCGTAAAAAGTAGAAATCTTGGAACGATACCGCACTTTAGTGCGAGACTGATAGTGTGGTGCTGTTGGGCCTCATAGAATATTTTTGTGTTATCAACAGAGGTCCTAGATAAATTTCTCGAAGGATAGCAGGCCAAAGAAATGGGCCTAATGAGCTCTAATTTCCTAATTTTTGAAGATATTTCCAATGATGAAACCAATGCTTCGAAATAATCAAGGTTTAATTGGAATTACTGGGTCAAAAAGGGCACCTCCTTTTTTATCGACCTGTAACCTAATCTAAAAATTTTGCAAACCGTTGCTGTCTGGGAATGGTATATCCACTCCTTTCTCCGGACGAAGACGAGTGAGGTAGGTGGGGTCAGACACTGCAGGTATCCAAAATTTAAAAAGCGAGAATCAGCCCAATTTTCATCAGTCTGAACACGTGCGGCGTCGTGGCTCCGCCCTCCTCACTAGTCATAATCGGCGAAAAAAGGGCATGTATTTAAGGATATCGTACTGAATGACAAAAGCCCGACTACGGGATGACAGCAAAAATCTGGAAAAAAAGATGAAGAAAACCTACATATTCCATAACCGCTGACTTATTTCTGTATTCACGGAACGATCTGGAGTCCGACATGGTTAGTTACTAACTGAAATTGCAACTAAAAGTTGTAACTGTTAAATGAATTCGCCAAAAGCATTGTTAGTACTCAGAAACCCTTGACATGGACCAGTTTCTCGTTTTGCCTTTTGTACAGGGAAAGATATCCAGTAAACTGAACAGTCGGCACAAGACCTCCAGGAAATAGCACTGCAGGGCGTGCTGAATCTGGACACTTCACTGGTAAGTTTCCTGAAAAAAAAAAGGCAAGAGCGGGCACTCATCCAAGCCTAGGCTTGGATGAGTGAGCTAGAGCTAGAGCGTGAGTGAGCTAGAGCTTCCTAGTAAAGTTTTGAAACTTTAACATTCGCGCCGAAGCACTGTAAAGTGCGATTGGAGCGGGCTGAGATTTGTAAAGATAAGAAAAGGTAACTATTTGCATTGTTTGGCTGACTTTGAGTGAATTCCTTATACAGGCCTCGAGATTGATCAATTCGGCAACCTAGATCTGAACTGGTAAGCAGCGAAGATGATAAGCTCTTAGCCAAGTTTTCCGTCTAAGTTAAAGGACAGATAGTGTTTCTTTTATTCGGTCCTGCAGTGCTGTCGCTCTGAGGAAGCGCGCGAATGTTCATATTTTGAAAAGTTCACGTCATTTTCGCGCATTTCTTAATTATACCTTTTTAAGCTTAAAATAACGTATGATGTGAGTTTATAAGGAGGTACTTCTTTTAAGGGATAAATGGCAGATGAGAATGAAGTTGAGGATGGTCTTCTTCAGTTACAGCCAACAGAAACGTAAGATTACAAGGATCTCAACTGGATCTTTTTCTGAAAGGTTTATTTCAGTGATGGCAATTACGACGAGCGAGCCCAAAAGGTAAAGTTTAATGACGAAATCGACTCGAAATTTGGCTTTGATCGATATACAGGAACAACAGAGAGGGATGCATGGCTGATCAACTTTCAGCCTGTAGGTTTCCTGAACCTCATTATTGCTGGCTTCTCTGCTAGTATTTATTTGCATTTTAGGCTGAACTCATTGATGAGCAGACGAAAGCTATAGTATCAGCTGTTGACTTCTACTTCATTCAAGGGAATGGTGAACGGTTCAAGGTTAGCCTTGCCAGTTTCTTTTTTCTAGAGTTTCTATCCGTTTTGGTTTATTTTAACTCTCTTTTCGTCTTTTCTTTTGATTTTATTATTGCTTAACATGTTGTTAACATTATTATATTTAGATATCTTATCCATTTCGTCCCTATTTCTTCATAAGCACTAGCGATGGTGCAGAGCACCAGGTGGCCTCCTTTCTTACCAAAAAGTACGGAGGTTTTCTTGTAGTCGAAATACTTGAAAAAGAGGACCTGGATTTGGTAAGGGCTTTAGATCTGTCGGTTTGTTAACCACAGTTTCATATTGGTTGTTCCAGAAAAACCACTTGTCAGGATTGAAGAAGACTTATCTGAAGCTCTCATTTCCTAGTACTAGTGAGCTGGCGAAGGTTAAGAAAGACCTCATGCCTCATATTCGCAAAAATAAGGAAAGGGTTAAGAAAGAGTCACAGTATTGCTCTTACCTAGCTCGGTGGGTTTGAAAATTATGCTTCGCTGCCAGATATTCTGTGTATTTTCTATGATTGTTACAGTAACATGGGAGGATCCAAATACGACAATCAAGCGAGCGATGTTTTCACCGATATTCTGGACATTAGGTACGCCCATTCAAATCTAGCTTACAATTAGTATTTTACATTCTTCCACTAACATCAATATATCATGTTTTTTTTGTTTTTATGTAGAACCTTCTCTGGGGTCTACTAGACCTCGTTACCAGTATAGCAGCTTCAAAACTTACTTGTTTTGGGAAAAAAAAACTATGAGGAATGGACTTGTTGCTAAAAATGATTACGACACGTGAAAGTACAGCCCAGAAATACAAGTTGTAGTTAGTAGTTCGGGTAGTTGTAATAGTACAGTTCAGATGAAAGGGCTTATGCCTATTCAAATTGTCTACTTATCTGCGAAAGAATGTTGAATGAGACGAATTATCCAAACTTGATTGCGTTGCTACCAGTGACGGTCCGA
>KN551530.1:9391-19844 GCA_000797555.1 Oesophagostomum dentatum | reverse complement strand
GAGCACTTGCAAGCTGCTCTTTGGAGAGAGAACGACTGAAACATCGGGTAGTCGGTGTACTAGTTACGAAGGATGTGGGGACGAGTTGTCTTGCCACTTTATTTTCCACATTAGCTAAAGCGCTACAACCATTTGGTATGAGTAGAGTTGTACAAGCTTTCCATGCCCTCGCAACTGAGGCGGTAGGCGACTCCAATAGAAAAGGGGCGCGAAATGGAAAACTCGTCCACGAAATCATGGACGAGTCTTCTGGAACAAATTTCTCGGTCAGAAATGACTTTTTAGCCGAGAAATTTGAACAATAACCCATTTTTTGAGTTCCTCTTTCAGAATCCGTCGAGAACTCAGGAGGTGTTCCGAGAGTGGGTGTTGCCTTTAAAAGCAGCATTCACGCTCGGAACGCCTTATGAGTTCTCGATGGATTCTGAGAGAAGAACTCGGAAATTGACTGAGGTTCAGATTTGTCGACTGACAAATCATTCCCGACCAAGAAAATCGCTCCAGACGATTCGTCCGCGGTTTCGTGGACGAGTAGTCTAACCAGCTTTCCACGCTAGCTAGAGCGCTATATCCCTTGAATATGAGTAGAGTTAAAAGTCTCTTCCACGTCAGCACGCTTAAAGAGGTAGATGACCCCAAAAGAAAGCGTACGGCGAAATAGAAAATCATCGGCGAGATCGAGGACGAGTCTTCTGGAGCGGTTTTCTTGGTCAGGGATGGCTTTTGAGCCGAGAAATTTGGATCTGAGCCAATTCTCGAATTCCTCTTTCAGAATCCGTCGAGAACTCAGAAGGCGTTCCGAGTGTGGGTGCTGCGTTTAACGCCGGCAGCGCCTAGTGTGAAGGGCTAACGCATTGCCTGTACGTTCCGACTGACGACCAGCGGTGATCTGTGATTGTTAGCCGATCGTAGATCAACAGCTGTTTACCATTCGCCTCATAAGGGTCTTACGATGTTGTTTTGGCCCAGCGGAAGGCCTCCTTGCGGCGACTATACCAGACCCTGCCTTAGGTTTTCATGGGGACTTAACCCATAACATTTTTCGCTAAACTCTTTGCCCATATATCTGACATTCGTATTTTCGGAGAGGGACGTCCGGAGTTTTTTCTGCCAAAATATGTTATTTTCACGCAAACAAAACTTATCCAAGCAAAAACTGTTACCCTGGTATTCATAGTAATAGTAGTAGTCGTCAGGTGTAGGTGTCGTCGTTGTTGTCGTCGTAGTCTTCTTCGTTGTTTTCGTTGCCATTTTCGTAGTTTTCGCTTGCGTCGTGACCTCAGCAAATTGTGAACATAACAAAAGAAGGATTATCCACGCCATAAGACTGTCTGGAAACATATCTGGTAATATCTTATCGATTTTCTGCAATAATTCACAAGTTTAGGCACATTTTCTCCAAACAATGTAGAAATTGCAACGTAGTATAAGGTCACAGCGCAAATGATCGAATTACAAAACATCTGTCATCCGCAGGATTCGAACCTGCGCCCTCCGAAGAGGACTGCGACCTGAACGCAGCGCCTTAGACCACTCGGCCAGAATGACATGGGTTTGTTTACGCTGCTGTCCCCTATGGAGGAAGTGCCGACTGTTGAGCAAAAGTGCATGGCTAAGAAGAAAGCATTCTAAGTAACATCACTCACGTGCTATACGCATCAAAAGGTATAGGTTTTGATTGAAATAAAGGTTGAAAGCATTACTTATTATTAATTATTCAAAAATTAAGCGAATAAATAAGGACTTAATTTTAAGAAGCCTACAACTGACCATGAGATAATTTCAGTTTCGACAACAGCAATTTTTTCCTATTCTCACCCAGAAAAGGTACCCAAAAATTAGTACGAACGAAAATTTTACTATAGAAATTTATTTTGTTTTGAGAATCACGAGCAGTTGCCCAAAACTTCGAACCGCTTACATTTCTGAACCTGAAAAAGCAAATTATTGATTGAAGCAGAGCTAAACGTAGGCAACAAACTGCTGATGCACGAGTTTTCGCCACGTAAAAGCACCTGTTCAATTTATTGGCAAGATATTAGTTTCTGGTAAAGTTGTCTGAGTAAATGGCAGCAAATAGCGAACACTAGTGCGTAGGTAGCGAATACTGCATAATCCGACAAAGAAAAACTCTGATCTACATATTATAGAGCTATTGCTTTTACCGTTATAAACCATATAATAGCCCTTAAAGAATCCTACAGTGAACAGGAATAGAATTTGAACCATAAAATCAAAGTTTAGCAGTAGTTTGACGATGAGCAACTTTTTTCAAAAAAAAAAATTTACGCTGCTTATCCTCGCAGCCTATTCAGAGGGCAGGTAGATGAACATTTACAGACATAATTACTTATTTATTTATTTATTTATTTATTTATTTATTTATTTATTTATTTACCTTCTATTTATTTATTTATTTATTTATTTATTTATTTATTTATTTATTTATGATTTATTTAAACTCTAAATAAGTAAACACTGGGCAAATAAGCATGAACTTCTCATATTCGGCTAAAAAAACTGGCATTATTCTGTTTGGCTTACCAAAAATTTCACAATTTTATCTTCGCCAAGTGGGGGAGGGGTTTTGAGAGGCGCTGTCCTATCTACCCTAACCCAATTTTTGCAGAGCTACGGTATGTATCAGTGATGTTCGTAATTACGACTTACGGTTTACGTTTACGGCCTTTTTTATTGATTTACGACTTGCGATTTACAGCGGGTCTTTACGATTTGCGATTTACGATTTTCGTGAATAAAATTTTTTACTACACACACCCCTGGTATAAATGCGGTACGAGAGCCAATCTGAGACTTTGCTCCTCCCACCACATACTACACAACCCAATAAAATAAGGTTATGACACAAAGTGAGTATGATCTACCCGATCAGCGAACCAAATACCCTCAGGATACGAATTTGGATGTGATTATAAGATTTTGACCATGCGCAGGCTTTACCCTAACCCAAGGATGAAGTAGTTGATAGGCAAAACAGTGGGATTTTCGGTTTCGGTACCTCAGATAGTCCACTTAAGCGAAGTTTCGGCGAGAAATAAAATTTCCAACTTTCTTTTTGCCAAGCCAAGCGGGTTACTACTTTTAAAAACTTTTCCCACACGGGAATGGGTCCGAAAATTTTTGAAAGTGAACTAAAGGCGGGCAAAAAATTGGAAAAGAGGTCAATTTTTAAAAAAAATGGTCAATTTAAAAAAAGCTTTTATTATCGAATCAAAATATTGACTCTATCTTTAAAATCTCTTAAAATATTTTTGAAAATTTTGCAACCGATTTTCTTTAGCCCCGCTCCCAGCCCGGCCCACTTTCGCCCTCTCCAGAAAAATTTCTGCAACCGCCACTGCCCTCTACATATATATCACTTTTTAAAAACCCTAAGCAAACGGCCATGTTCACAAAGAAAAGTACGTAGCACCTTGTTTCACCAACAGTGCACGTAGTTCGGATGCTCCACTACCCAAAGATCGGCCTTTAGCATAGGGAAAAAGCTGCTAGATATTTTTCAAGAAAAAATATGTTGAAATTTTCCTAAGCCATAAATCTCGTTCGTATTAATGAGCATTCATTTGTTACACTTAAACTTGCTATTTTTCTTTCGTGCCTGTAGCAATGAGATTCGGGTAACCTCTCCAAAAATAATACGCCCTTGATTTTATGAAAAGAAACCAAATTATTTGAAAAAGAAGAAGCCGTAGTAGATCAGCTTTATTATTCTCTCATTTATGTACAAACATTTAAATCGGTGCCGTAAAGACTTTTACGTCTTTTTTCTGACCGACGGATAAAAATATGGCGTGGAGTTGAGGCCAGTAAGAGACGAGTACAGCTCTTCTCAACGATTTCATGATGAACGGTGTGCTCTGCAATAAAAAAAAAAACTCTTTTGTGAAAAATATAGCTCGCTGTTATAGGCAGGATGCAAATTCAAAGCCCACTTCGAGTTTTCTTTCAATTCCAAATGAAAAACCCAGTATATGTAGATTGAGACGATTAGGATTTAAAATTTTCTGGGGAAAAATCGTTTGCGACGAATAAAATGTCTTCTAGAGGCTAGTAACGTCTGTATGTTTGGCGTTGCGGTCGAGTTGTCCGTCCTTGTCTACGGTGACGTTGGGAAACAATATCGATCAGCTATGGGTGAAACCGGGAATTTCTTCTATTTTCTCAAGTTGTAGCGCGATATTAGGCTCCCATCTGCGGACGTTGGTCACGAATACCCAAAATCAGAATCTTTCAGAGTAGGGTTAAACAACCTTAAAATTTCTTCGGTGTCTTAATATGCTCACTAAATAGGGATATCTTCTTGTTTAGGCAAAACGCGACCCATCCTGAAATGTTTTTGATACGCAATTTTGCGGATCGTGAGAAACGTCCTGTAATCTTGTGCTCCTGCTCTACTGCACTCTGCAATGGACAACTCGTCCGCGAAGACGCCTCACAACACGCGGACGAGGTTCTCAGCGCGTTTTCTCCATCCGGAGTGGTTTTTTTTTTCGCAGAGATTTTTGAATCCGATCGATTTCGATCGAAAACTAGAAATAAGTTAAAATTCACGACACAGCACTACACAGCACATACCTGGTGGTGTTCTCAGCTTTTGCCTTCTCCAGTGCCGATTCTAGCTCGCGAATTTTCTTCTCAAGTTCCCGTGTTTTCATGGACATCCCAGCCGAAATTCCTCCCACCGACTCCTTGGCCAGCAGTTCCTGCTCTTGAATGCACTTCGGATCGCATGTCGGCATACAAGCAATGGGGCATTTGAAATTAGTTTCACCCTGGGTAGGCCCCATGGGAGCAGATTCCACACGTATCCCCTGCGATCCTTGAGTATCACTATGTGAAGGGGTTTCATACTGGTAAGGCCCTTTGTAAGGCGACGTTAAAGGTGCACCATAGGAATACGGTAGTGGGCTAGCTAGAGGAGTATGGGTAGGGCCAGGGAGTGGTGCGTCATTCCTGAGAACAAATTGCGATGTTCCTTTAGGAGGCGGTGGAGCAGCTGCTTTGTCTAAAGAGCCAGCTTTGACCATTTTGACTGGGTTAGAACCAGAAACGTTGAGATATCTGGGATGGAATGGACCAAGTGGGTTAGAGGGATGCTGAGGTTGGCCCTGCTCCTCTACCACCGAATTTGAGCCAGGATTAGGTGGTTCTTGAACGGTAGAATGCTGCTGATGCTGAATCTCTTCTTTGGCGCCTTCAGGATATTTTACTGGGAATTCGAAGCCATTGGAAGGTTCCTTAGAACTGGAAGCAGTTCTGGTAAAAGAAGACGAGCTCTCCTCTGGCATATGCAGAGCCTGAGGCGATTCAGTAAAAGGAGAGAAGGTAAACAGTTGTTGCTGGTCAGCAGGGGGTGGATGAAGATACTGTAGACCGTCTAGACCAATGTGAGGTGACTGCACTTCCTTGACAGTAAGCAGATTAGGCTTCTCTGGTACTTGTACACGGTTGGTTTGCCGAGGGTGGAAGCCGTTGGGAGCGAGAGTTGCTGGGTCAGAAGGTTCTGGAATATCTCTTGGATCCACTGGTAGCGAACTAGGATTGGACCAGAGTTTGTTATCGAGCAGCTCTTGGGGTTCCTGCACAGATTCCGCTGAATAAGGAGGGATAGGTTGCTGAGAGGATGATTCCACATAAGGTACAGGTTGAGTACATGACGGCTGTGGAGCATCAGCACCTGGGAATGGTATATTCCCTCCATGAAGAGACCCTAGAGGGTCTGTAGGTGTATCAAGGAGTCGGGGTTTTTCTGTTACCGAGTTTTCTAAGCCAGGTAACGACTCCACGCTATTATATGTCACTGGGTACTGTGCTTCAATAGGTATAATGTCCTGGGGCCACTGAGGAGTCCCCTGCTCTCTTTCGTACAATCCATGGCCACTAATACACCTCGGCTCACAGCTCGGTCTGCACGCCGACGGACACTGGCTCACCGTCAGCACATGCGAATCTACAACAGCCTTCATCACCGTCTTTTCCTGTCTCAAGAGAGGCAGCACCTGGCTACACCTCTGCTCGCAGGGCTGTTCGCACAGCTGATCACATGTTGCCACTGGCAGTACATCTCCGCAAGATCTTCCACAGGACTGCTGACAGACTGGAACACACTGCTGTGCTGTGACGGCTTTTGGCATCATCACATTAATAGGAACAACGAGATGCTCCAAGCAGGACTGTGAGCAGGACCCGCTACAGGACGAGGGGCACGTCGTGATGAGTTTGCTGCGAGCGCAGGCCAGATTACAAGTGCGATGACAGGAGTCGCGACACTGCGAGTACTGGGACTGATCTGAGCAAGGGCAGGAAGATTGAAGTGTGGGCTTGACACATGAGCATCTGGCATGGAGTCCAGGGTGGCATGTGCAGGGATTTGCCATGAGTCGGGAACATGAGCAGAGACGTTTTGTACGATTTGAGTGATCCTGAAAAGAGAGAACCCTTAGCAGACTTGATTACATACACTATAGAAGTTGTTCTGATTTATACTCTCTATCTGGGAGCAACTCAATCCGAAACGCGACGGCGGACACCTCACTTAGAGGTGAACAAATGAAACGGTGCTGTTTACTAGCAGAAACAACCCATTCTCCTACAGTAGAACGCACCGCTTCGTTATTCACGTAACTTACTCACGTTATTATACTTACATGTTTTCATTACTAATTATTTGTTACAGAAATAACCCTTTCATATAACTCCTGATGGGCGGGCTAGTTGTCGACTGCAAACGGTGCACAGTGACAACGTTCAAGCGGCTCGAAGCACATATCACTGCTCGAATTAGGCTTTGTTGACATGGTGTACTACTTAACCTAGCACCTACAAACTTCTTCCGAACAATAGGTTTGTGCTCCAGACTTTTTCACCTGGTTGACGTCAACAGGGTGTCTTGTCTGCGCCCAGCAATCAGAACCCGCCCCTCCGAAGTGAGTACATATGCCCCAAACAAACATGCGTGGATATTTTCACAACATTATAGGGTAAGTCCGGTTACGGCGGCGTCCTACAGTAATCCCCCCAATTTACGCGTCACCGAAAATGCCCTCCGCATGTGTGTAATTACATAAGATACACCATATCTCACGAATATACTCCGTTATCGCCATTTGGAGTGTCTTTGAATACAGTGTTAACACGCTTTGTGTATCTTACATATATCAACGCGATTGCGCTTCTGATCTGCAATGAAGAGATCACGAGTAAGCCCCGTATATGCGCAAAGGGCACTTTCCATCCATTAAATTACGGATATTATTGTAAGAAGTCGCCGCGAACAGATTCGATTCATAATATTGCGATATCTTAAACTTACACTCTTTTCGCGGACCGAGACCAGTGGGGTGCGCAGTGCAAGGCAGACATACGTGTCCAAACTGGTTAACACAGCAAGAATCCGCCTAATTTTCACTAGTTTGAACACGTACGATGCCTCGGACTGGCCCATCTTATCGGTCTTAGTTCGCAAAAAAAAGAAGGTATTGCAATTTTACCTAATAAAATTTAAAAAAAACAAAGAGTGGAATTATAGTCTGTCGCAGCAGGACGGCGACACACAGTCTCTGTCCCCTCAAATATTTTGCGGACACATACAACCCGGCGGACACGTTGGAGGGCCGTGGTCAGAGATCAGTCTGGCGGTCGACTGATTGCCGGCTCCGCCTGACTTTGTGTGTCCGTAGATTACTTGAGGAGACAGTAAATGCTCAGTACGTATCGATCTCGTGTCGTCGGCGATTGACGTGCATTTGATACGGCATGTCATCGCCGTAACGCGGCGAACTATAACACCGGTTAAAATAATAACTGGACGTGTCGTCCGTAATCTACAGTTTGACTGGATCTCGAATGATTACCCTAGATGGAAGAAAGCAGTAGTTCACCTGTTGTGCCAGTGTGGCAGAGAAAATCAGGGGAAATACTAGAGCTAGATGCATTGCAACTGGAGTGACCTGGAAGATGCGTACAGGCTTTTATATCTGCTCCCATGACCCACTTTTGAGCTAGACAAGTACTTGTTCTAAGTCCTCCTAAGTTTTATTGAATTTCGCGCTGAAACAACAAAACGACAGGATTACCGAGTTGCAGTTGTCGCGAAAGTTGAAAAAGCGATGAGCCTATCATGCGGGCTGATAATATCATGACTCTTAAGAAAAGTGGAAGCTCTCGCTAGCTGTGAAACAAAAAGCAAATCAGACAAATAAATTTTCGGTTGGGCAAACATCCGGGAAATTGTGCCGCTTGGAACCTGTCGATGTAGATATACTGTCTCCCCAAGTAGTCTGCGGACACACACATCCCGGCATACGCGTTGGGACGCGCTGGATGGCCATGGTTAGAGATACTCGGTGGTTGATCGATTGCCGGCTCCCCCTATTTTGTGTGTCCGCAGACTACTTGAGGAGACAGTATACTTTAATTTGAGGATATGTGCAGCCATAAAAAATGTCTCACATAATTTTCGCTACATTTGAAGATACCGTGTATCAAAAACAGAACGGCTTTGACCTCCCCCCCTGTGTAAACTTTATCCTAACCCTCTGGTGCAGTGATGTCGTCGATTTTCCCTACCTTCGCAACTGTTGCGACTGCGTGCAGATTCTTATTGCAGGATACTTCCGTATCACTCGAGTTGAAAAGTCGGTGCACGCGTGCAATTGCGGACTCAGGAGCATATCTCGAAAACGGAACATGTTTATGAAGACTTGCACACACACACGGAGTATCTCCCTATGCATTTCGTATAGCTCGCAAAGTCTAGGTGCTGAAGGACGGTTTTGGGCTGAGCCAGAACCCCTTTCTGCAGCTGCACACCTCGCGCAAACTGCACCCACTTGTCAACTCCACTATATGTCTGATGCCACCTTCCCTCTGCGTCTATGACCTACTCAGAGCAATTTGGAATGGTTCTTGAAAAAAAAAAAACTATTGCGGTCGGGGAAATTGGCAGCAACCTGTACAAAATAAATCTTTTTTTTTGGACTCAACACTTGCCTAGATAGAGTTTTGATGAAAAAGGAGATTTTCTGCTTTTTGGCATGCAAAAAAAAGGAAGAGTACTCAACTCCTCCTCTAAAAATATGAGGTTTTGCTTTTGAAAAAAGTCTCTCAAAAGTGCCGTAACACCATGATGGCCTTGTCCGTAATTACACAGGGTTCCTGCTTTTTGCGCCCTAGAATTTTCGCTAGCCGCTGGTCACTCGCTTTTTAGGGTTTTACGTTGTTGCTTAAAGACGAGTGGTTTTTGATGGATTTTAACAATGGAAATTTTCAGAAATCATGCCAGAGTCACCTCCACCGCCTCATGATTTCACGAATCACGAACAGCACATGAAATGGCAGGTAGTGTTTAAAAAAACATTTTGTTAATTAGTATGGTTTCAGATTCTTCTTCTTTGAAGGGTTTTGTTTAGGTAGAACGCGAGAAATACGCCACTGTGCCAAGGATACCGCAGGATTTCTCTAGTAAGTTCCACTGACTGTATTTGTTTGGAGAATTGTAACGCAGTCGTTTTTGTGCCTGTTCCTACGTTTTTTTTTTTTTTTCTTCTTCTTCTTTTTCTTCTGGCATTTACATAATTGGCTCCTTCTGTTTTTAGAAGGAACGCCAAATAAAAGCATTTCTTCATCAGTTCTACAGAAAGCTTTGAGTAATCCTTTCGTGCCGATTGGTATGGGAGCAACCGTCGGCTGTCTTATCGGTATGCTGCCATTTGGGTTTTTTTCTTTCTTTTTTTTTCAGGAAGTAGAAATATTGTCGCTCTATCATTTATAGGAATGTTGGTTGCAACAATCAAACGCAAGCCGATGAAAGCTCAATACTACATGCGCGGGCGTTGTATTGCCCAGGGACTTACTGTAGGCGCACTTGTCGGAGGAGCTATCCTTTTTGGTAAGTCTATCACTCCTGGAGATTAAGGGCATAGCAACTGGACTACATGACGGTGGTCGGTAAAACTTGTTAATCATTGGAGAAAGAGGTCCTGACAAAAATAAATTGCATAGCAATAAGAACTACAGCACTCCAGAGTACAAGTACGAAAATCCGGGTCCTGACGAAGGCAGGGGAGGTGCGACTACATCCATATCATCTATATCTATTCTGGTAAAATTACTTCCAAAAAGATTGTCGAAAATTTGGTCGTAAACAGTTTCAATTATGTAATTTAATGAGTCGTAGCTTTTATTAGCAGAAAATTGCTTTGCAGTAAGGTTTTTTCTCACAAACGGTCACGTTTTGGCAACTGCCTTTACCATCGGCAGGTCAACAAGAAAAACTTCTTAGCGATGGTTTGACATCACACCACCTCCATAGTATAGAGCTGTAGTTGCAGTTTGTCCAGAGGACGCAGACTAGTCATGCGGCGGGGGTATACGGTAGGCGGGGAGATATCGGCTCCCCCCCCCCGCCCCTTCTATCGTCGGACAAACTGCA
>KN551514.1:5780-19027 GCA_000797555.1 Oesophagostomum dentatum | reverse complement strand
CTCGAAAACGGCTGGGGATTTTCTCTTGAAAAATTTGCAATGGATAGAAAAGAGCAAAAAGCCTCGACTGGTATCAAATGTGCAGAAACTTATTTTTCATGGTACACTGCCTTCAACTACTTTTTAAAAATTCAAGATTTCAATTTAAGGGTGCCTTCTGCTTGTCACAGCTTAGCTATGCTGCACTATTTCGGTACTCGTGATAAGCAACTTTATATATGAGAAATCAAGCTACAATTTGAATTTGCTTTTGTAAGAATGAAGCGTCAGGGAGTGTATATGAACTGAGCATTCCATCAAGGCTAGACTTCCGATGATTGCAGGGTGTTCGAACACAGCCACAGCAGAAGAAATCGTAATAGTATAGCTAAATTCGATTTTGCTGGTTTTCATATCTATGAAGCTCTTGACACTTGAAAATCATTTATTTTTTACATGTAAGCATAAGTTTTTTAAAACAATTGATACAGACGGAGACACATCTAAACGAACGCATAAGCACGTAAATGGATCTATCTGCGGGGTATATTCGCAAAACCGCGATGTATAAAATAAGTTGGATGTTTAAGGTAAGTTCTTCCCATGGACCGATAGCAACGAAGTCGGTCTAATTGAAGAATTCAAATTTTGGCGAAAAATTCGTCCATTTTTCTGAAGGCTCCCGCTTTAACTTCTTGACTGAAAATAAACGACACTATATATAGCACAAGAAGCAATTAAATGACTGATTCACCCTGGACACTATTACCGCCGCAGCCAACGTAGTCGTAGATGGAGTTATAAAAAGTTTTCCACAGCTTTTCATCTTTCATGCAAACGGCGCCACCACCACGTTTGAACTGGGACTCCTTAAAATTTGTTCACTTTGTAAGAACTACCTGCGATTAGATGAATATGTCATACCTGCCTATTAATGTCGCCGATACAAACGACGGGCACCTTTTTGTCCAAAGATATTCCCCATTTAGAATGGTCGTTGCTGTAACTGTATTTCGCGCCCAAAACAGTCAGACTGTTGATGTCGTATACCTGGTTAAGAAATCACTGATCATTGATACCATATGTGCCGTCTGATATTTTCGACTCTTGCATCAACTAAGAAAGATACGTCAATAATTTCCTTTCTCAATGTAGGGAAGATTTTTCACATATGCGTATAATATGAACTGTGAACGGCAAAAAAGAAGACGTAAATTTAATGGAACTAAAATTCCGCTAGCAGAGCAAACAATCGTAGCCCAAAAAAGCTTCCGATTTTTAAGGCATTGTTAAAGCATGATCGCGTTTGGTGTAAAACATAGAAGGATACCGAGCGTACCACTGTCACTTAAAGTTCACATGTGTGTTTGTATAAGTCTGCAGGCTTGAGAACACGACACAAGTCAAGATTACCATCGTGTTCACCGCATCGAGCCATAAAAAAGTGGAAAATCTTTCTCTTTTAAATCTTGAGTCATCTCCGGTTTCGTTCCCGTTCTTTCATTTTTGGCTCACTCAGTAGCGTTTACGTCAAGCATAAATAAAAAGTTACTGCTTGTGTTTTCAGTAACAAATCTTTCTTGAGTAAAGGGTCCGTATGAGACAGAATACGAGCTGTGCGTGGATTGCAGTGGAAATGAGTATCCGCTCAACGAGTGCACATGTTTTCAGCACTGGGGAAATATTCTAGCATTACAAGCACGATTCCGACGTTGTATTTGCATTGTTTTGGCGTTTTCGAGACCTGGCGTCGCAGCATTCGCATTGAATTCGTACCTGTACTTGCACTAGAATTGATATTTATATTCTCGTTATTTTGATTTTCACTGTAAGATTTACGGAGCTTGTCGTTTGCGTTTGCTTTTTCACTTGCTTATGCATTGCCATTCTTTTGAAAATCTTGTGGTTTTGACTGCCCCACGAAAATGAAAATAATGCAAGTACAGGTGATAGTGCTTGTGCAAGTGCAGACGCAAGTTAAAATGCAAAAACTAAAGCCTGGTTCTACCATGAAAACTTAGAAAAAATATAAACGCGGTGCCGAGTAATGTTACAAAGCGTTTGCAACTAAAGCTACGAAGGCACTGAGCATATACTCGCGTCCCGTAGAACCCATACATAAGCAATACTCTAAAAAGATTTCCCATTTTTAACGGATACATTTCTATAATCGATCATCACACAAATAGAAGAAAATCCCTCTGAAGCGGCCTCAAATCGACGGACTGTACTAATCTGGGCACGCTGTTTTTGACCTGGTACCAGCATTGCAGGTAATTGTTTCATTTAAAAATGTTTGGTCGAAACGATCTCCAGCCCTGAAAAATGATCCAGCAGTCCCCCTCTTGAACGCAGCGATCATGATTCTTTGCGGTTAACAATCTGTTCTTGGAAATTGCGCAGTTTTCTATTTTTGATAGAAAGAAAGAAAGCGAGCTGCTTAGCGAGTGCAGCGGTTTTTTGAGAATGACAAGGAATTGCGGACTTTTCTACATTTGTACATTGTTTGACACTGGTTACACATACGCACGAAAATCTGTTGAACGTTTTCTCTTTCGAAATTGCAGCCCTAGAGCGAATGGCGCAGTAGACTCTGCGCACTGCCTGAAATAAAATTACTCGCACAATAGGCAAATGTAGCAAAATTATGTTCTTATTCGTAGACTGGAAAGAGTTCATTGTTGACGGATGGTTACTAACATGAAAACATCTTCCAAAAACGTCAACTGTAGGTTGGAGGACTGAAATTTTTTCTTGAAATCCGAAGAAATTCTGATTTTAGTTTGGTAAGGCAATGATGAACAAGTGCGCATTGGTTCCAATGAGCTACAAAAGACGTTGAGCAATAAATGAGGTTGAAGTGAGGAAAGATACCTTGAGCTCATCAGGAGCTTTAAGAGCAGTGTAGTAACACCTACTTGGTGATGTTCATATAGCAGTGTAAAGGGGTTTTATGTGCTATGGTGTTCATCTGGTTTTAAACAGCGCGCGAATTTTGCGAAAATTATTCAGATTGCAGGACGTATCGCAATGGTAACGATCCAACTGCGGTCACTAGCTAAGGTAAACGATGAAGTACTCGAACGCCTTGTCTCTCTGGTTTTGCGACTATCTAGGAAAAAATGTAAAGCGCTGTTGCATTTTGTGCGTAATCAGCCCTCCAGTTTTTAACTTGGTGCCAAGGTGATGCAGATGCCTCCATTGAAGTTTGTTTTATGAATATTACATGGTATTTATCCTCGTCGCATCGTGCGCCCACGTCCTTTGCAACGCCCTTCCTCCAAGTTTCCACTGCCATTTGAGCTTTGATATTTTGTGCGATGAAGTCATGCCACAAATCTGGTTTGCACTGCACTTTTAATGATAAGCGTAACAGAAGTTAGGGCATCTCTCACCAGATCTGGATTTTTTGTGCTTCGAAAAGATTGTTATCTTCTTGCCTTCCAGTGTTTTTATACTAGCAGTAATATTATAGATGGTATCCGATCGTCCAAGAGACTTCTTTCCGACTACATCTTGAAGAACTGGTGCCCTAAATGAAACACTCACAAACCTTGCCATTTCTCAGTGGTCCTTTTCCGAATTTTTACTAACAGTTTCTTAAAATAGTCAGGCAGATTCGCTATGAAAGGTGTGACTTGCGCAAAACGCATATACTGTCCTATTTCGGGAAGAACATCAGCGTCCAAAGAGAGGCAGAGAAAAGACTGCGCATATTTGGCGCCGCTCTCAGGGTAGTCATATTTCTCTGTAACACTCACTTCAAGTGGTCTATCTTGCCAGGTTTGGAACTTGTATAAATATATAGTCATAAGGAAGATATTACTTATAGGCGGATAGTTAGGAACACTGTGGAGCAACCAGAATCCATTTTTTTCATCAAATAATGCCACTCCTTTGCTGTGACCACGACCACTTTCGGCATCCCTGATCGGGCTGTCATCATTGTAGGCGATTTTGAACATTTTTCTCTGAAAAGTTTCCAGCCTCATGACCTCTGAACTAACGTTATGTTGTCAACGGCACCGTGCTCTTCTCATAAATCTGATCAACTGTGACTCCAATTGCAGATTTCCTACTATTAATTAATTCACTACTCTTCTTCCACTCCGTTTGTGTTGAATCGAAATAAACGAAACTATAGCCTTTAGAATTATCTGCATTTGGTGGAAGCTTTAGTGCAGCAAACCTGAAGTCAGGATGTAATTTCGAAATGCGCCCATTTTAGGCTGCCCTAAAAGTGTAGTACTAAATGCAAACCAGTCTACGTCGTTTCCTTCCATGTTTTTGCACGCAGTCTTGGTGCTGCTTATTCTTGCTAGCATTAGGACGACTAACCCAACCTCAAACATTCCTGCCGTGTATGCGCCCTGAAACAGCTGGCTAAATATTATCTTAGTATAAAGAATTCGGAAAACTAGGTGAAGTAGAGATCTACGCATATACGTTCCTTCCGTTTCGCTTTATATGAGAAAGCAGCCACCATAGTTTGTGCAGGTGTTTCCACCTTATCTCATTATTGTTTGATTTTAAAAACACATAACCTTTTGAAAATGTGTCCCTCTCCTTTCAATTTCGAAGTCAGGCAGAGCCAAAAATTCTATGTTGTCCTTTTACTGTTGCGCGGACACTCCCACTATTGAATTTCCATGTGCTACCTAATGAATTAAAATAACCTAATATGACCGCGTACTTTATAATATCAGGTTTAGAACACTTCCTTGTTTTAAACGCTAAAGTGCACAACGTATGGACGACAAAGTCAAGTTTTACAAGCGGAAGTAAAATGGGATCAACTTCAACTTGCTGCAGTGTTGAAGTGTTACAATTTGAGATGCATCATTCTGCGTGCAAACGGAGTGGACTGCATTTAAACGCCTGCTGTAAAGTTGTGAATTGATGGGAAGCACTTGCTTGTTCCTGATGAATACTTTCCTTACCACAGTTTTGTGAAACCACGCAGTTCTTCTTGAATTTGATCGTAACTAAATCCTAATCTTAAAGCATCTCTCTTACGATATATTTTGCACATTCTTCATCAAGTCTGATGTAGGTCTTGCAGAGATACAAATGTGCAGCAGCATTTTTGGACGTAAACGCTTCAAACATGCTCTGGACCATACTCCTTGCATTGCATGGGGTCATTTTGCTATGTAAATCGAAAGTAAAGCTTTTTAACAAGGAATGCAAGTCCTTTATTTTAGCCGCAGCATTAATAGGTGTTTCCTAATAGCATACGTACGGGCTGTGAAGATATAGGTCCGTAGTAAGTTCACTCAGTTAAGGTGATCTTAAACGACAGCCCCTTTAAAAGAAAGTCAGCTCACCTAAATTAAACTGGCATTCGTCAATATAAAATAGCAAGCTCTGCTGAGAGATGATATCCTTGGCTGAGAAAAAGTAAGACGAACCGCCGATATTCAGTCAAAACTCAGCCTTAGTTCTTCAAAAAACTCAGTCTAAATTTTTTTGTGCGAAATAATGCACATATAAGAAGACGCGGACGAAGGTCGACTGAGTTTTTTCTGAAGCGCTCGAGAGCAGCTTAGAAGAGTCTCAATTGGTGCAGAATGGTGTCAGATATGTAACAATAAGAAATCATGGCTAGAGAGCGGATCCTTAACACTAGCGCGTAGGAACGGCACGAAATGTTGTGAAAACGCGAAAGAAAAGGGAAATAATGACTGGAAATAGTGTTTAGCATATTCTCTGAATGCATTTCTCGTCGTAGGGGGCTGAGGGAGTTAGATTCCACGAAGGTCCACGAAATAGTGTAAGTTGTTATCCACTATTGATCTACTGCTCAGCCCCCACCGGTTTTGATCTAGGAAAAGTCGAGTATTTCTTCGTCTTAAATCACGAATTTTTTCAAGGAAACTACTGCTGCTTTCAAGGTGATTTTCTTTTTGCTAACCTGTACAGGGGTGAACAGAATTAAATGCACACAGTTTGAGCTTAGATTTCTTGAAATTCATGAATAAAGACTCCTCTACTTTAGTGCGGCTAAGTAGCTGGAATAGTTCTGTAAACACCCATATAACAGGGTTTTTGTCACCTGTCACCTGCATGGTTCACTAACTATGGCTGGTAGAGCTGATAGAGACCGTGTTATGGGCATGCGTAAGGCCTGGCGGTCAATGGAGGGTATTAGAAGAAGTTGAATATCTCTAGATTCAGGAGAACTATGGTCATAAGAAAATGTGGAGACGGAGGCAGGACTTAGTTGTTACTGACGAGGAGATAGGTGACAGTCAACTACCGGCGTGATATTCTCAAGCCTCGAAACATAACGATAGGAATAACAGGGAATCATTGACTCATTTTTCTAAACCGCGGAGATCACCCGAAGCTCTAAATATGGAAAACCATCCATGTGCGTAAAATGTGGGTCACACTTGGCCCTTAATGTCGATTACCTCATCGAATCCAAATTGGTCGAAAGACAGGGGAGATACCCGAAAATGTCAGTGGTGCATAGGCGTGGGCCGCGCCTTGCGGTCATTCTCAGCAACATCGACTCTTTGCTTTGGTTAAAGCTCCACCAATCGCGAAGACTTGGAACAAATAGCAGTACTTAGATGCCTCGGGCATTCTGACGACATTAATGAAGCAATAGTATCTACTGCTGTCACTGTGTTGAAAGCGATTTGGTCATCTGGTAGGACGCCGCTGATTTTCTTCCTTAACAGCGGCAAAATATTTATTGCCGTTGATCAAAATGTTGTCACCCGGTGCAAAGTGTACTCGAGAGCCCTGATATATTCCATGAAAAAAAAACAAAGCCATTTAAGCAAAAGTGAGCGCCGAGTTTCCAAGCAAAATTCATTTTCGAGGTCTGCGCACAGATTTTTCTTACATCTGAGGGGAAGATTGCAACCCTTCAAAGTCCTCAGCCCCAAATATATAGATTTTTGTTGGGAGATTTTTTAGACAGGAAATCTTCAGCTTTCTTATACAATAGAAGAGAATCCATGAAAATGTTGCCGTGAAAAGTTTGGAAGGAAGCCTCCATCAGAACTCTAGCGGCCATTGTGGACAGTGGAAGATGACACTCAAGCGCACTTATTAGAGTTTACAGCGGTGTGCTGGAGCAATTGTCATGGCATGTTATTGGCTAGGGTCTCTGTTCACTCACAAACATTTTTATGTTAAACTTGCTAAGGTAGGCAAACTATTTAATGCGAAAAACCGCGTGCATTTAATTTTTCCCACCCCAAAGGAACTGCTGGGATAATTTCCCAGAGTTTCTGAATAACTTCTGCAATGGGGTCAGCTGAATATCCTCGGAAACTGTTAGGTCTGGCCAAAGTTCTGCTGACAATTCTTTTCGTCGGATCTTAGCTGAGTGAACTTTACTATGGGCCATAGTCGAACTCAGCTTCTTTTGCAGAGCGAAAGCTTCAGCTGAGCAGCTCTTAATAAGTGAAATCTGCGTGCTGCGCAGGGACAAAATTTTAAGAATCATTCGCAACACGATTAATCTTAAGATATCCCGCATAGTATAAGATGATATAATTCTTATTGAAAATGTTAAAGGCTGTTTGTGATTACCTAACCCGATGAGCCACTTGGACGTGCGTAGGTTTGATATAAATTTTATTTACACGAGATAAAAATATTCTGTTGGAAGCGAATAAGCCAGTCTACGACACAGCTCAGAGACGGGTATCAACACATGTACAAAAATTTTTCGTGATGGATCCGGTCAAGTTTCTTTAAAATACTTACATCATCGCCCTCGTCATTACTTGAGGTTCGGTTACTAAGCGTTTTTATCGCTTGCTTACCATTTATTTACGTTTTTGTCATCATCACTAGATTATAAAGCATGCAGCCAGTTACGGTTATGGCGCTGACAAGGATTCAGGCAAACTATCGAAATCAACAGTATATTTTTTAAAAAAAAGTTTTGGCTTGTTATAACTGGCATATATAGTCCTTTAATGAGAATGTGTCATTTTATTTTTAATTTCAAATTCAAGCAACGTAAACTTTCTATTGTGTCCTTTTATCATTCGTACATCACACTATCGGATCTCAGTACGCTGCACTAACGGACTGAATAAGTAAATATTACCAGCTGCTTTATAATACACATCAATAGAAGGTCCTCGTTTTTGTCTCTCGTTTCAAAAGCGAAAGCATGACAAAGTACACAGCGTTTGGGTGAGCAAATTAACCATATTGGCGTAGGTAATGTGGGATTGCTGCAATTTGCTTTAATGTTGAAGGGTCACTGCTTCATCTAAAAGAAAAGCGAATTCAGTTGCCTTCTTCGACTGAACTGATAGTAAACATGTACTTATTAGCGTTGAACTTTTCTTACCATATTCTTTTTAGTTAAAGACTAATTTGAGTGACAGCTTGCTTTTTGTCACGAAGTCTTTATTTGGTTTTAAAGTCGTCTTTAGTTTTAGTCTTTATCAGCTGTAGTAGAACGTGTACTCGTTTACCAAAATGATGGAATGCAGGGGAATTTCGCTAAAACTAGTAAGGTTCAAGATGAAAATTTGCAGAAAGTACTTATGTTTTATTCAAAAACTCATCTTTCACAAATTTGTAGATGTTCAATGCAAATAGCTATCTCTCATTTTATGTCATTGGAAGACATAATATAATAGAGAGAAACTTATCACCAATATCATTTTTGTCTTTTCTGCATGTTGACGGTATGTATCAATACCTGGAATTCCGAAATGTCGTTCATTATAAGTGATGAACAACTCACATACAGCTCTTCTGGCTGCTCGACAGAGCAGTATATAAGGAAGGAGACAAGTACAGGAAATCGGCTAGGCTACCGTTTCGAAGAAGCGTTAGTCCATTAGAACCCCTGGAGCCGTATCCATGTGATTTTTGACGGCATGAACCTGGCGGAACTTGTCGATAACATAGCTGCGATAGGTAGAGGAGTGGTTCTATTCACCTTCATTTTCAGTGGTAGGGTATGAACAATTTTCACCTTTGGCGCCGATAAGCGCGCACAAGAAAGCTACATTAAAGAAGCAGAAACGAGAGAATAGAAGCAAGATACAATATACTCACAAAATACACGGATCGCTATGAGTATTCCCCTCTAAGTTATAACAGAATTCCGTCGTGCCACAAAAAAATGTTAAGGGCTCACTGGAATCCTTGGAATAGCTGAAAAAGACGAGTATTCGTCTTCCTTTCGGCCGCAGGAAAGTTTATGCTACTATCGGGAATTGCTCTTTCTAGCACTGTAGACGAAGTCAGGAACTATAAATTTGAAAATCGCTACATCTGGCAGTTTCAACAGAAGAAACAGTAGTAAATATAAAATCACTTAGTTTTGTTAATTTGAAGGAAATGAAAGTCGCTCTGTTGTTCAGCAATTCGGAAATGAAATTTGGAACAGAACAATATGTAAAACTATGTAGCTTAATTGAATACTAACTGAAAAACTGAGTAGAACCAAATGCCCCATCGGATCTCATAACCGTCCGGCGCGCTCCTCGATCTGCATACTTTCTACGTAACCCTCCCCCAGAATGGGGCACTTGGTCCCACGTTACGGTTTTTCGCATACGACAGAGTAAATCAGTATGACTTATATAACACTGCATTCAGATTATGATTTACAACTAATAACTGCCAGCTCTCAGATTTTCCTTATAAGCAAAAAAGGCTTCTTCGGTTATCCGCATTTTTCTCATTCAGAATTCAGTAGTCCAACTGATAACTGCGCAAACTGCGGTTTTTAAGACGTGACAAGAACTTTTTAAAAAGCACCTGGACCATAATGTCTCTCATAAATTTTGAAATTTTGATTTTTTAGTTGTTTCGTACTGATTTTGTTTGTTTTTTAAATGCTATTCAATGCAAGATCTTGTGGAGTTGTTGTGATATTCACTGTATTTCACTAAAATGCTGAATCAGAAGAATTTGCTAAGGATTTATTCCATTCATTCTCAAAATCACCGCATTCAGCGGTGATTTTGGGCATGCTAAAACATGTGTTTTCATGCTGCCGCTTGTCATAATCTAGAACTTCTCCAGTTTTCCAATAACCATACCAGTTTCTCGAATGTTTGAACAGGTATAGTCATATGGAACTAACTTCTACTTTTAGGGCAGTGAAAATTAAGCTTCAGTTTTGTTTGAAGAACCTGTAGTAGTCAACAAAAATCGATAGTACCCCCCGGGGGATGTGGTCATATCCAGATGAAAGACGATTTAGTGTAGTGCATGGAAAGTGTCCCCTATCTGGATTATCTAGCTCCATTCTAAAGTTATACAAAAATTTCATCTTCTGACTTTTTTGACGGCTGTTTTGGAGGTTTCGTGAAAATGTTTTCCTGATTGTCACTGTAACTAAGTGGCACACAATCTAAAAAGCATTGTATCAGTGGTCGCTTTCTAGCGGATGCAAACATGTGGAAATCAGGATTTGAGTTTCGTGATATTACGAAGATGAAGCATTACCTACTACCTACACCTTCCTAAATATATATTAAAACGTGCCTTTTCTAGAATTTCGCTGACCCAAAAAGATATATGTGAATAGCCGGTGGTGCGATGTATGAATCTACTAAATCTTGTCTCCTGCAGAATTTTCTCCGCAGAAATAGCCTTATCGAGATACCAAATGTCACGATTGCTGCGCTATAGTGCCCCGAAGGCGAACTGTGGCGCAATTTTACCATCCCGACCATCGTTAAAATTAATGGTGCACTACAGCGCACAATGTTGCACGATAGTCCTTCTATGTGCACTATAGCGCAATTTGACTCCCCTAAATGCAGTATTATTGATTTTTTGCGTATTTAGAGCCCTCGCTTGATTCTACTTCTTTCTTGAGCACCTTCAAGTTTATAGAACAGCCAGTTTTCTCTTGACACAAGGGATTTCTTAGACGTCAATTTCACGACGTTCAGCAATGTTTTGGAAAAATGTGCAAATGCCGACATAGAACCAGTGCATTGTGACCGCAAAAGGCCTCGAAAAATCCCCTATACTATTGCGAAATAGTTCTGCCTCCTCACGATGCGTCTTCCCGCTTTCCACGAAGATCCAAATTTTTCCTAATTTTTGCAGTTTTCGAAGAATTTCCCGTTTTTGCAACCAAGTATACATAATACACCGGTGCAAGAGGAGGGCGGGTATGAAAGTCCGAGGAGTGCATGTATATTGGAGCTCTGGGCAGAGCAAATAGCGAAAAAATTAAAGCTTTAGAGAAGCAGGGAATATAAAAATGAATCATTTCCCTTTAAGCAGAGTTGCGAGAACTGTAAACACTACAACTCTACCCTATAGGCGAAATCTATGCAGTTTAAAACGGCTTCCCCATTCACAAAAAAGTAAGGGGGAACGTTTACCTTTTGTGTAGCCATAATCCTCAAGCAACCTCCACTTTTTGGCGACGATTTCTATATCATCGCAGCTATAATGGGGAACTTGTGTTTCTTCCCGGAGCTTCCCGGCGGGAAAGTACTACTCACTATCGTCAGGAACTGATCGCTGGAAACCTTTGTGCATAGACTGCTTGCCCTTTTTGCTTGTATGACAGAAAATAGAAACTTATGAAATGATTTGAGAGAATTCAAGCTCTTTGTAGCTCTTTTATCATGAATATTAAATACTAGGCTAACAATAGGTAATTTGGGTAATGTCATATTTGTTCGCTTGCGCAATTTACCTTTAAGAAAGATGGAGCAGAAGGCCGAAAGAAAGAAGGTGGTGTTAAGGGCTAACGATAGGATGATCGTAGTTTAATACCGTGTTTTCCTTTGCTTCTAATATGTGCATTTTAATGTGCTTACGGAAAGAGTAAGCAACAGTGTTCCTATGACTTCACGGAAATCTCAAATCTTTTCTTTCTAACCTCTTCTGGAAGATATTTTGAACTCCTTCGACCGTCGCATGTACTTTTCCGGAAGGTGATCACCACGATAATGTTTACTCAGCTGATAAAGTTTCATAATCGCTGGAGAGCCTTCGTAATAAGATTACATACATGTCTTTGCAATTAGGAATATCATGTGGTGAGCCCTTACTAGTTATGATACATAAGCTTTAAATTAGTTACCATACAGTAACTTTACAGTAGTCTCTTAACAAATTTAGATGTGGGTGCCTGTCGTCTTGGATAGGCAAGTTTTCAGCATTTCTACACTGCTTGAAATAACCATAATAATTTATGCGCGAAGGAAATCAGGTACGCTGGCTATACTACAAATAGTAATTCGTAGTATATAGTAAAGCGTTACTGTTATGTCGCGATATCAAATCAAGGCAGGGCAGTTCAAAACAAAAATCTGAGAGCTGGTAGTTGTGAGCTCAACTATAAACTGTAATCTGAATACAGTGGTATATAGAACGAACTGATTTACTTCGTCGTGTGCGAGAAAACCGGGTAAAACCAGGTGCCCCATTCCTAGGGAGGGTTACGCAGAGAATGAGCATATTGAGAAGCGCAGAGCAGATCTCGTCATGAATTGCAATCTTGCAAAACATCTTTACTGGTGTCTTTGATGAAAAGATACCAATTATTCCTTCTAAAATTTAATTTAAGCTGAAACCACTGTTTTTCGCCTCCTGCTTGACTGACTGTCTAGGCATTCATCGTGCTTATTTTAGTGCAAACACGAAAATAAAAACATTTGTTTGAAAGATGTCTTCAACATGATAAAGAGCACCTCAGGAAATACTAGCAAGCTTGCAAACATTTATCTGAAATCTTTGTAAAAAAAACTTACTGCAGTTCCACGCTGAGGCGTTTTCCTTACCAAGAGCTATCACGAACGGATTCCCAATATGGAAGAAGAAAGAACAGAAGGAGTTCTCAAGCCTGCAAAGAAACTGCTATGATCACGTGTACGACCCACTCACTGTTCGTACTGCTCCACGCTGCAGTCGTGCAATTCTAGTGTTAAAGTGCAAAACCATTGTAGTATTTGCAATAGATAATATTTAAAGGCAGGGTACCACCAAAATTTGGTTGGTGAGTTTTTCTATTAGGACTATCAGAGAGAGCCTGCTCTGTAACCCTACCATAGTGGCAACCTTCAAAACCTAATCATTTTGGAGAAAAAGCCTCATCAAAAATGAAATCCCTGCTAATAAAAGCTACGATACACCAAAGTACGGAGCCAAGAAACGGCCTAAGAACCAATCTTAGGTTGCTCCTCTTGCGTGAATATGCCTTTGAGGATAAACAGACGACATCGGTAAAGCTGCAGCTCCATTACCTTTGCTCAGAGCCTTGCTTTGAGTTTTGTTCCTTGTTGCATTGTAGCTTTTATTAG
>KN551508.1:0-12222 GCA_000797555.1 Oesophagostomum dentatum | reverse complement strand
ACTGTATTATAGCAGATAAATTTTGTCGGCAAAACGTGACGAGAGGGTGGGGGAAGGTGTGCTTTATATGAAACTCTCCCAGATTTTTGTCTCCTTCCAACATGCATGAGAAGGAGGTCGAAAGCAAGCTTCAGTAGACATCGCAGATAAAAAAATCTGAACTAAATAGAATAGAACTGTGCTTTTGCGCGTATGACCCTGTAGGAAATGGTGAGATGAAACGTCAGCAAAATGCGGAAATGTTTATTTACGCCTGAGTTGTGTGCTAAGAAACTGCAGGGCATCAAAGACTCATTTCCAGACTGAAGAGAAAGATCAGCTAAGGGCTAAGAGCATGTGTTTTCTGGGATAGAATCTGAATGTAGTGGTAGTTAGAACAGCTTAAATCCTAGGCTTTTTTGCAAAAAAGAGAGCTGTCAAAAAAAAAAAACGAAAAATCTGCACATTGCAATAGCATTTTCAATTAATGGAACTGTGTGATATGGAGCGTGACATGCCTCCAAGGACTAAGGTGGCTTAAATGATCTACTACAGTAATCTGGCGTAGGTACGTTAAGAGACTATCACTGAATTATTTAAAATGATATTTTAGGTTTCTTAAAAACGGCGGTCGAATACATAAGAGCTCAGCTCATAATTCCTGCGCACAACAGTCATGGCTCCTATTAGAAGAACGCATAAAGTTATATTTAAAAAATGTTGAGCGCGAAGGATATAGAAGGCGAAAATTAAGAAAATAAAGAAAAAAGAAGAAGAAAGGAGCACAGCTTCTCGTAAGCTATTGCAGAAATCTAGCGCTGCTAGTTTCATCGAGTTTAATAAAGCTGGCACAGAACTGAGACAGTCTTGTGAAAAGATCACAGTACGTGGTAGATATGCGAGATACATTCATCTTCAACTTACGAAGCCAACAACAAGCGGATAATATTTATGTAACAGATATATAATACTTTCAGTTTTCATCGCTTAGACTAATAGCTGCGAATGTTCTTAATAACAATGTTTCGCCAAATTTTCATGGTTCAGTTATCGCAAGAATGAGGACTGTTAAGGACTTCCGAGACACAGTGGCAGACGCGAACTGCTGCTGGTCTTTTTCTAATGAAAGAAACGGAAGTAATCCTGTACCTATAAGCTCCTATCCTATGAAAAATTTACCCCCGCAAAATAGGCGAGCGAAGACCTTTGGTTTAACTAATCTGGACACACGCAGCAGATTAGTGAGGGGTCTTCTGCGGCCTACGTCATAGTGATAAAGAAGACATAGTAAAGATCTAAAAATAGACGTCAGATGAACACGTTGTTCTGCATTTTCGGGGCACATCATATAGGATATTAGACCAGCAGACAGAACCTTGTGACAAATACGCCACAAACTTGTTATTTCGTCGTTTTTTTGGAGTTTTTTTATTTTGAAGTTTGTTGTAATTACATGCGTACTGCATGTAATAAATAATAATAATAATCGTAGCGTAACGTAACGTTTATAGCGGCGGAATTAGCATTGTCGGGCGCGAGCAAACTCGCCCAGACAACGCCATAAATGTGTGTGTGGTGTGACCAGGACGAGTTTGTTCGTGCCCGACAACGCTAATCCCTCCTTCTTCTCCATGAACAGCCCAATAATTGAAAGAGGTTAACATCGTTCATAAGTTCTTACTAGTAATTTAAATATTGATTTCGTTCCCAAAAATGCTCTCAAAAATCTTGCAATTGAAATTTGTGTTGATTGCACTCCAAATTCGGTTCCTTCCCACGTCATGAGAACATTTTTTGCGTAGGGATCGCGCGTTTTTCATCGCAGCGAGAAAATTCGGTCTCCATCACTGGCAACAAGTAAAAGTTCGTTGAAAATTTTTACCGCAACAGTAAAAGCCACTTTTTTATTGCCGCCTGGGACTGGGGTCATTTTAACCTAATTAATTCATCATAAGTTTCGAGAAAAAGTAACTAGGCGTCGAAAGCGAGTCCACCATAATGAAGACAGGCATAAAGTTGGAGATGGCGGAATGAATTCAATTGGGCGGCCTATAGAAACTCAGACGAGCTCGTTTTTCACCGCTTCCGCAGAATTGATTAGAGGCGAAGGGCGGGTGACATGAAAACTCCGTGGGTGAAAGAGCTCCGAAGAGAAGGCCAGCCGGTTGTACACGACAACAAAAACCCCCAAGCAGTTGACTCTGAGCCTGAAGCCATTCATATCGAGGGCTTTGTGGAGGTCTAATTGCTGTAGGCGAGTGAGCCCCACTTCGCTGGCACGGAGGACTCGAGAGGGACTGTGGAGGGACTGGAAGGTCAAGGAACTGCGCTGCCCTTGGGAGATTAACCCGCACTCTGAGTTCAGCGCTTGCGTGGTAATGAGCAATTCGGTTGTTTTTAGCTAGGCTCTTTGAAATGCCAAGCGTTGTGTACTCTGTTCGCAAGCAGCTACGGCTATAGTAATAAGTAGTACTCGAAAAATAAAATTGTTTACATAGGAGATACCGATAATCATAGAAATTTTCTTCTTCAAAAGATCAGTTATATTAGATTGGTCAAAAAATTCTTGAGCTTTGAATTCACAGCTCCGCGACTCTTTTCAGACAAAATTTCGGAAAATTGAGATTTACTAAGCGTGCTGAAATTCCGGACAGTTTAGCTGCTTATTATAACCGATAGATCCTCAAAGCAAACTAGCCAAAATCAAAATATTGGGTAGCTCCCACATCGAGTTTTATATGAAATATAAAATAAATTTATAAATTGCGTTCACAGGACCAGAGACGGGCCGGGCTTACAATTAACAGTCAAATTCATAAAAAGGCAGCTCGACGAGAACATAATACCCGTTGAATTGTGGTGAACTTCTCTCCAAACAATTTGCCTGAATCTTATTTTAGCCCGGACCGCAATCAGCTTGTCTGTCGTTTGTGGGTGATCCAGTATGAAGTGTAAACCCCGCCCAGCGCTTGTTCTAGGAATGGATCATATTTCCCCATTATATAATAAGCTATGGAAATGCAAAACAGGTGGTAAAGAGCTCACACTGCGCTGTAGCGATGATGCTGTGAATGTGCTCTTCGTTGGCGATCTGCCAAGTCGAGTGGTGGTGTCCTCACAGCAGCCTCACCGCCTCACCAGTGAGGAACGTTCGCACCGTGTTGCAGGCGTTGAGGCGAGGCGGGTGTTGCGCCGGGCGGTCGGGTGGCTCGGGTGAAGATTTTTGCCGATCCTTTATTTGACATGAACTGTGTCTTTTTAGACTGCCCCACTCGTTGTTTGGGATTACTGTGTCACCGATTTCTTAGGGCTCGCCATTCTAGTGAATACCATTTGAAGCGTGTTACCCAACTGACTCGTGAAATAATTAACAGGCACCTTTCTTCTAAAAATTTCCTCCGCTACTTGGCGTTAAACGTTTTGCCGCCATGGTTACTAAGTTCTGAAAATTCTAAGAAATCCATTGATTTTTTTTAACTGTAAACATCATTTTATTAAAAATGCAGGGGAGCCAGGGGAGCCATTTTCAGCGGTCAAAATTTGATGTTTGCTGTACTCAGCAAAGAAGCGCCCATAACAATGATTATTTCTGAAGAGTAGCCGGAGGGTTCACTGGATAAATGCTAGAGATCCAGAGACACATGCCTCTTGGCTTATGAGAGGACTCAATTATTCTTCTACCACTATTCTTTCTCGAGCTAATAACACCAGCTTTTGGTATAGATCTATCACATATTATAAGCTGGTTTTTTTTTCACGAACTTATCTTGACATGAATTGGCAGAACACTTCCGAAAATTCGAATGAACTGTTATGCGCCTATGGCGACGTAGCATTGCTGACTGTAAATTCTATTGCATTCACTTGTATTCTCTGGGAATCTTATTATTCTTACGTATAGAAAATGATTTTGAAAAACGTTGCCTTAATTAGTTGTAAGCATGCATTAATAACTTTTTCTTTACTACTTTTATATTGTTTCCTTTTATGCTGGCTTAGAAGTTGTCCATACTAGATCCAGGCCTGTACCAAAGTTCCTTCATCTGAGATCCGATGAATAAATCGTCAGCTGGGCAACTGCAAGGCCTACCGATTCCCGATGGTATTCAGCTGACCCAAATATAGAAGTTACTCAAAAATTGATCAAAATTACTCCAAAAGTTCTCTGCCTTTACGGCATAGAAGCATAAAAATTAGCTCTAATGTGTCAATAATCTTCTTGAGAAAATTCATGAACTGTAATGAAGATTGATTCGATCATTCCTAGATCCAAATTGAGCGTGATAGTTGGGCAGTAGATCAAAAGTGGCAAACAACTCTCAGTATTTCGCTAATCATTTTATTTGTTAGAACTGACTGGCGCAGATTCCAAATTCGGAGGATGTATCCCGTTGAAATAATCTTGAAATAATCAGCTTACTTTATAATTTCTTTCAAGGGTTCATAGCATTTGAGAGAGCTCGGCTGACCATACGTCAGTAGAGTTGTAAGTGGCTCCACAGCAACTTACAAGCGTTTAGCCGATCCTTGTCGATCACCACCTAAAGCATGTGCTATTCCGTTATTTCGTCCAGCTGACTTTTGCCCGGCTGAGCTTCGGATGAACTCCGCTCAAAGACAGAGGTTGCCTTTTCCAGTTTCATCCGAGCATCTCTTCTTTCAGCGCAACTAGGTATCATTATGCTGCGTTCTGGATCCGATGAGGTAGTCGGCTGTCAGCACACCGTTCAGCACAGATTTTCTCGGTTCAAAGGACCTTGGTACGGACCCCAGATTGAGCCTTACCTACGAATTTCCATTTATAACACTGAAATTATTACTTTGAATGTCCTCTTTATAACAGTGGCGGCTAAGGTACCAATGAACAGCTGATATGGCTGGTTGTAATATACTGCTGTATCATGTAATTTGGAATAAGAAGGCGTGAAAAAAATACAAAAATTGATCGCATTTGCTTGCATAGTTATGGGCCGACTTTTGCATTTTTGATCGGAGAAAGTGCAAAAAATGTGGAAACCTTACGCAACATCCCGCAGCAGCGAAAATGACCTACACTTAAGTGGCAAGTGAAAGCTTCTAGAGGTTAACTTCCGAAAATTTCCGAAGTTTTATTGGAGCTATATGGTACGACTTTTACATTTGTGAAGCGATAGCTACCAAGAAATTTTTTTTATTCTGCAAGGAAATTCGTAAAATTAATGGATTTAAATTTATTATGTCAGTAAGGCGACCAACACCTGGTAAACGATCTCCGTTTTTCAGACTTCATTAGGTAATTGCAGGCTATCTATCATTAACTAAAGCGTTCTCATAAAGTAATCTGACAAATATATGCAAACCCTATTAGGACCGCCTTGCAAAAACAAAATCATGCTTATTAGAAGTTCATAGAAGCAGAAGTTCTGGACCGGCAACATTAGGGATTCTCAGGAAGATATGGAAATATACTATTCCTTTGTTGCATGTCCTCAGCCAATCATTTAGCGCTTAATTAAAACGCCTCGACGGAATTCCAGAGGCGAATTAAATGTCGCGTGGAGCTGAAAAATGGTTCAGGAGTTGTGATGAGTGCCTTAATGTCGGTGCAGCGAAATTTTTTTTGACCAATCCAGGACTTTCTCTACTTTATTTTCCTAAGGCTGATCGCTTTCACTAGTTTTTCAAAAAAGTACCTACTAATACTTTGGAAAAGAGTCCTTGAGCACTATGGAACCCAAAAATTCCGTTAAACTCGAGAAAACACATCAGATGTTGTATTCATAATGGCAAGCATGACTGCCAAAGCTTTAGAATCATTTAAAAAATTTAGCTTTTATTGTGGACCAGGAGCTACGGCAGAGAAGTTGCCAAAAATTCTGTTGTTCTGGTGTAGCCAGGTGCTGTCGAAGTAATGGTAGAGCTGTTTTTAATTTACTTCTCGATTTTTGAGCATGAATAATTGTTGAAATCAAACCTGCAAAAAGTGTTGAAATTCAAGAATGAAGGCAGCTTTTTAAGATGCTTTAAAAGCACTTGCATTTTAGTGGAAGCAGGAGAGCTCTGTATACCGAAAACAACTAGGGGAAGTCTGCGACTGGATAAGAAATCAGTTGTAGTGAATAAGTCTCGCATAGGATTTTTGCCATTGTTTGGGGCTCGAAACTAAATAAACCTATTTCTGCGACTTTTACTAATAAACTAAGGTGCACTTCAAGAATTTAACTCATTTTTTTTATCACAACATATTCAAAAACCTAAAACTTTGCGCTTTTCGTAACGAATCTGCAGAAATTGACAATGGTTGGCTTTTTCACGTAAGCTTAGTTCACAAAAACTAGACAAAACTTTTAAATGTTACAGAACTGTATGCAAATGAGTACCTAAGCATTTTTGCTATCGCTAGTGTTAGTTCTAATTCTGGACAAAAAGCAGACACAAGCTTGCACCTGCCCTTCTTTCGGACCTTTGTCAGCTCCTCTTAAATTCGTCCAGTAGGTAGAAAGTTCCATATTATCAGGTAAACCACGCTGTAGCCACTGTTGCTCTTAAAATCTGTGCAAATTCAATTTAAATATATGACGTTCTTACAAATCTGGAATTCTTTAGGTCCCACAACCTCAGAGCAGCATTTTTTAAAAGAAATAAGTAGAAATTGTAACAAAAGGGAACAGGTTATTCTACAGTTTATTGAGCCACATTTTAATTGAACTAGAGCTTTCGGTTCTTTAACATGCCGTCCAGGCGCTTTACAGAGTACTTCCTCCAGTTTTTTAGTTTTCACGGAAAGTAAGCATATAAGGTGTAAAAAAAGTTAGTATGGGTCCAAGAGTATCCTTATAGCTTCATACTTTAGACCACGAAGGGTTGGGATAGGAATTTTGAGGGTAAATAGGCTCGTGATCGGAGCTTCTGAGAAAAAAAATATGATTAAAGAGCACGGAACAGTATCACGGAGGAGTACTTTGGGGTCAGAAGATGGGGGAACGCAGTCGTTTGCCTACTGGTTTCACTAAAGAGTTTTTTTAATTCAGAAGGTTAGAATGACAGGTAGGCACATTAGGGAAGGAAGAAGGTAGAAGATAGGAAAGATGAAAGATAGCATCCTCTCTAAGCTAAGATTTCCGTATTACGAGGATTCCCCGTATAGCCGTGGGCATACGAAGATATTGTCTAAATGCTCTCTTATAAGCGATAATCGCGTCAGCGACGAGTTGCCGCGGAGTTCGCGACTGGCATGGCATGGAATGAACAAAGGGGGCGGCGTCGCCCGTTTAGCCCCCCGTCGTCCAGACCGCCTTGCATTGCGGGGAGTGAGTGAAATCTATATTGTTGTGTGTTCGCCTCTCGGGGCACCGATTTGGAAACGGCCCGGAAGGCGACACTCTCGGCGCTGCTCGGCCATTCCTTGCCACAGCCAGCCATCCGCCGCTCCAGCTCATAAAAGTACAGTGGAAATGGAAATTGAAAGCCACGCCGTAATGGATAACAGGATTTGGATGAGGAGGTAATGGGGCTAAGGTAATCGCCAGAATAATGCCCTTTCTTTTGACGGCGAACGGCTGTACTTCGGGAGTTCTCATGGGCCTCATATTACGCCAAATAAGCGCGAGCAGCTAGGTATACAGCCACTTATAGCCATTCATATGCTCGTGCATTGAAGAGCATGGCGAAAACTTGTAAACTTTAAGTTTTTCAAATGTTATGGAACAGGATAGCACCTTCCTACGCAAGTCGCTATTTTAGAGCAGGCCTTGAAGGAAGAAGCGCAAGTTTAGGGGGCGAAACAAGAACATCACTTCGAGGTCGTAAGTATGACTACGACGTGGTAGACAACAGGCATATGTTATGAGGATTCTGTGTCTAAATTCTAAAAATACTGCAGCAATTAGACCTCTAAAGTCAATTCGAGGCGTATACATCAGTGCAACAGCTAAAAATGGCAAGTATATATTACGCGAAACTATTGAGTCGTTTTTGCCAAAAAAAGTATCCAAGCCAACGTAGCCAAGATAGGGTAACCACGCTAACATCTTCAACACAGAAAACGTCAGAAATGGCCAAAAATGCTTCTTTCGAAATGTCTTCTTTTCAGTAAGCCAAAACCGAGATTTTTATAAGATGTTTATTCCGGCTAACGTTTGTGCAGGAACGCCTTCGTAAGAGCCTAAATGTGATTTCACTTACGGTCGACAGCTTTTGAGAAAACGAGCAAAGCTTTGTGCCATCCCCAGCAGTGTTATGGCCCACCTCACTGTAGGAATAACAAGAAACTGATGCCGCTTACGGTCTCAAGTACTACACGATCGAAACCTTAGATCCAGATATGGTGTGGGTTCCCACGTTATTGATAGGCATTCCTCTTTCCGATTCATTCTCGGGTTTTCGTTATTAATATAGAACGATTCCAAGCTTTTTCGCGCTGCAATGTTGGACTCTTGCGCTAAGATGTCCATTAAGACGTCGAAATCTGTCCCATGATGTTTAGTTGCGCGGTGATTACCCAGTACCGATGATAGTCATTGTTTTGATTTCCCCTCAAGGTGTTCCTTAATGCGCACACACAGCGGTCGTACGGTTCCGCCGATTTACTCTTCCCAGCATTTTTTTGCATCTAATCAGATAAACAACGCCCGAAGTCACACAATCTCCCTACCTTCCATTTGGACAGATCTAACAGTCTAAGGTTGTACATAAGCGATCGTAGATACGTTCTATGAACATCTTAGCGCAATAGTCCAGCACTGCAGCACGAAAAAGGTTGGAAGCGTTCTATATTAGCAAAAAAAGCTCGGGAATGAATAAGGAAAAGGAATGCCTATCAATAACGCGGGAACTCACACCATATCTGGATCTAATATTTTGATCCGCGTGCAGTACTTAAGATCTTAAACGGCATCAGTCTCACTAATATTATTCGTCTATGGTGAGATGGGTCATAACAGTGCTGAAGATGGCACAAAGCTTTGCTCGTTTTCTCAAAAGCTGTCGACCGTAACGCAAGTGAAATCACATTTAGGGCAAGGGCAAACAGTTAGTGGAGCGGTAATGACCGGGATCAGTAGAGTTCAACAGATGCTGGCATAACCATGAAAACTTTGAAGTGCGAAGGCGTAAGTTTTTTGTTTACCCAAAGTTGTGATGTCGCAAATCGCTTAATTTTCTGTGAAAACATGCCAAAAATGTAGCATTCTTTGTATAGAAGAGCAAATTTCGGCTCAGAAGTTTTTCTATATAAATATGCTTCTGATCCAGTACATCTATAGAGCATACTGGTGGAAAATACTTCATTTTGGTATTTTTCACAGAAAATTAATTGGCATTTGCGACATCATAACTCCTGGTAAACAAAAGCTTGCGCCTTCGCACTTAAGAGTTTTTCTAGCTACGCCACGATCTATTGAATGGAACTTGTATCGTTCGTTATCGCGCTAGTAACTATTTACGGTTTCCTGATTGTTGGAAAAATATGTATCTCCATGTTACGATGAGATTATTCCTCAGCTTAGATTTCCTGAAATCCAAAATAAGATTGTTCTAAAAAATCGAGTATGGGCTACACAGAAATGTGTAGGATGTCCCTACAAGTGACACTTTATTTTTCTTATAAATTGTCTCTTTTTTAAAGTTTAGTGCCGTATTTTATCATCTATGTGACATAAATAGTACTTCGTTGTTTTAGAGCGGTGTTGGTGCCGGGCAGAAGTCGTTCTCGGTTTCTGGGGAAATCAGTTTTTCTTGGAAAGCGCTAGCCTTTTTCACAACATTTTTCCCTGACCTGACCCGTGCAAGCATGTCATACATTGTTATTTCTTTACTTTCACCGAAGTTTCAGCAATCTCTCCGGATCTGCTAAATATCCTCTTCTACTGTAGGGTTCTTGCAACACTTGTGCTTCGAGATTTAGCCGACGGACAGTTTTACGTGTACCACCGAAGAATCGAAAATTTGGGATCTAATCGCCACAAAATTCACAAAATTACAAGCAGGTGAGAATGTCTGCCCCAGTATGGGCGCGCATTAAAACGTCGAACTATCAGAAATACAAAAATACAGTGAACGGGTCAGAAAATTTTCGAATATGGCCTAAAGGCCTAGAAGAAAAATAGAGAAACATTGAAATTGTAAGATTAGTTTTTATTACTAGTTTTAAAACTTCTAGTTGAGCAAGGAGTCTCGCGTGCGAGCCACTTCACTGTGCGCAACATACATACTGTCAACGCGAAAAATACATGTCTCCTGGCCGATCGCAACACAGGCGAGCGTGATGGGAAGGCAATGGTTCTATGATGGAGATGCAGGGAAGGCAGAGTTAGAGAGACCACTGGATTTGGAGAGACGCCACACCCGCAACGCGCCCGGCTCGGAGACATGTATTTTTCACGTTGACCATACTTGTCGATTTACGAGGACAATCATCTGGCTTCGCAGCTACTTCTCCTTATAAATTTGTATTGCTTTCCCCAATCCAAAATCCATACTCTCACATATCGTCATCACATCACAAAATTCTTTCCTACATACTGTATGTGACCAAACAAAATTCTTCTCGTGGTAGTTACACCCTCCATCAAGGAAGGTTCGGTCAAAACTACGTATTTCAAGTTAAAGACGATGGGTGTTAGCTCATAAGCTGTACCCTTTCTCGAACTCATTTCGAGTGAATTACTCCAACGGCATGAAAATAACAACTTCATACCATACACCTCATAAATGTTGATTCTGCAGCTGCACTTCGGTGGAAGTGACAACTAATAATGTGCGGCCGTGAAGGTATTCACTATTCAAGATAGGCTGAAAGCACTGCACATAAAATCTAACTTTTAAACAGCTGAAAACCGAAGAAAAATTGAGAAAGACAATCAGCAGGACCGGAAACTCGTCCTGTTGATCAAATGAGGGAATGAGGGAGGCTTCGCGGTGTCTGACCTTTGTACTGTTTATCCAAGATCAAAACGACAGTAAATTTCGACCATAGCTCGAAAGTCTGCGCAGCTTAGCCTGAAAAGTGCGTTACATTAAGCACTTCTTAGGACATGAACCACAGATGATGCTTGTGGAGCAACACTGCTTGCCGTCCCTTAATCCAGAACCACTACTAAAGTCATCAGTCCTTTTTTTGGACTTCGCCAAAATGCCCTGAAAAGACTGAAGACGATACAGTTGATTAGGCAGCTGTCAACAGGCGGATGTTTGTACTCTTGCCCAGGACAACTGTGGAAGGCCTCGAGAAGCTGGGTGATGGAATTAATCTGCAGAAGAAGGAAAAAAAAANGAAATCTGCCCAGAATCAAGAGAGTGTTGGATGAAACAACTGTTGTTGACTGAGAACTGCTTGGGAAAAATTTGCGCGTATGTTATCTTATAGATCAAGGTAATCAAACTGATAGTGACCTAATGCAGAACAAACGTGAGCAGAACGTACTGGGGAGTTTCCTTGCCGTATCCTTCAAACCAGCAGATTCTCCAGCAATATGACAGAAGAAATTTAGAATGTGGAAATGACACGACCTCCTCTCTTACATAATCGGAATGATAGAGGCCTAGCTTGCACAAATTTTGAATAACATAGCAAATATGTACTTGGCCATTTCGGTAGTTTGTTTCATGTCTTCAGTTAATCATATAGGCCAGAAAGTAACGCTTTATTGTGGATAACGTTTCGGCGTCGTCGCCTTCGTCAGAGCCTGGAAAGTCAGAATATTCGTCATATATTTCCTCCCAAACGCCTCCTCAGAGCTTCTCTAGGAACCTGTGCCATACATTACGGGAAAAATAAATAAATAAGTTAACTTTAACTATTAATAAACAAATTTTACATGCTCTTTACAGTTACTGACCGGCGCTATGTGAAAAGGGTAGTATCATGTTTCTTTTTCTTTTACTTCGACTGTACCATATAAGCTACTATGTTCTTACATTATTGTACACAAGTCGACCCGTGGGCCGCTTCGCGGATCCTAATCCAGCGCGCAATTAGCTTTCGGCGATCGGTTTCCTGAATCAGCTTTGACTATTTGCCAGTCCACATACATATAACCCCACCTCTGCGCGTCTGGAAGTTAGTGGTTTTTTGATCGATTATCTGTCGAGGGACCGGCCGACAATTGTCTGGTTTTCTCGATCGCCTTTCGATTCTGCACCGTTTCCTGTGCATATTGTTGGAGTGCTATGAGATGGGTAGACTATCTACTTATCGACTGGTTATGGATCGGTGGATAAACAGCCGACTTATTTCTGAATCGGCTTTTGAATGTATATCGGTCC
>KN551507.1:18007-28598 GCA_000797555.1 Oesophagostomum dentatum | reverse complement strand
AATGTACAGCATGTGTAAAAATCTGCGCACTTTTCCCACGTAATCTGATGACAGCGTTGATTTGCTCCGAGAGGAGACCTTACTTCTCTTGTACAGCAGACAAACACAACACATATGAGCTGCCGATTAATAGTGCTAGGTATTAGCATTGTAGTCAAACCGGTCAATAAGTGACCGGTAGCCAATAAATGAACTGATAGTTTACCGATTGCACTGGGTGGGACGCTATTTATGTGTGAAGTTACGTAATCAAGTGCTACGTGCGAGCCTGCCTCTCTAACATGTCTGGAAGTCCGACGATGCCCGGGCGGATGGACTATGCATGCATGATATATGGTAGGTTGGCCAGCAAGCTTCTTTGAACACTATGCCTTCTCGTACTTCTCTTCCGCCGTGAGCTAGGAGCCCGGGTCCTTAGCATTCATTCAAGCACTCCTCTGCGCATCTTGAAAAATTGGTCAGCACCGTGAATGTTTGTTTCTTGCCTAGAACAACCATCAAGCTCAAACCACTAAAAAAGGTTCGCCTCCACATACATATAACAAAATAACATTTTTAGCGCGCATCATTGGTGAAATTTTTAAACTTATGTGAATTAAAGCGTCTTCCTCTGCAAAAATACTGCGAAGAAAAGCTAGTCGTTTAACACGAAAGAAAGAAAAGAAACATTTCCAGACGAAAACAGTCCAGATGGTGCTCTTGTTAGTGCTAAGTTTTCAGGAAATCTGGCATTACAGCAGCTCTAGAATGAACTGCTCGAAGGGTTTTCAGAGAAGAGTGAATAGGCGAGGTCACGAAACGAATATTTCCGACTTCGTCACTATCACGCTCTGAAAAAGAACTCACTGAACGTTCTGTCAAAACTAATGTGTTTAGTAGTACTTTGGTATTAAAGCTGCATAGTGTGCGGGGCCTTCAAAGGAAATTAATATATCTGTGTCAGATGCAGAATTTCAGAACTATATGGGGCACCTCTCACTTAATTTATGTATTTCGTGGTCCATGTCGATATGCAGGGGCCGAGTTGTGCTTCATCCTGTAAGTTTGGTTGCAATATACACTTGACTTGAAGAATATTTGAAATTTAGAACAAGGTTTATGTTAACATGTTGCTGGCATATTTTGTGCAGTTTAGTATTTTTCGTTTGCTACTGCTACTACGTACTAACAAATCCTCCACCACAACCAACAATGTTTAAAGCTATCATATTTCTCTTTTATCTTCATTCTTTTGTACACCTTGTAAGTTTGCGTTGGAATTCTATTCAACCGCGTCCAGGACTAATTCCAGTTCAGATAGCTTATTCTTTAATGGGCGACAAAGAAGATTCGATCAAGGAAAAAGTTGAACTGTTGTACAACTATGATTTGAAAGATCCCTGTGTGGGTGGATATTTGAGTACACTTGAATGGCCTTTCTTAGGCTTATCTTTGTACTACAGCACTGTTATCATACCTTTCGTTTTAACCATTTTACTTTTGCGCTGGAAGATGGCCAGTAAACTGCACACCATGCAATACATGGCACAGAACATTCGTCGCACGCATCAACAACTACTAGAGGTAATGGAATAGTAGGCGGTTAGAAGGACCTCGCAACTACTTGGCGATTTCAGGCAATTGCTTACCAAACATCTCTACCGATATTTTTGGTCATTTACGTTCTCGCTTATACATTCAGACAGTATGGAATCATAAGCCAGTCTGCAATCGAGTTTTTGTTAATCGTTCTCTTTAACTTCGTACCAATTCTCATGCCATTAACGTTTGTTTGCTGTCTTCAACCTTATCGAAGTTACGTCAAAAAGTTGTTTCGTATTCGTTAGGTTTTTTTTCTTTTCGAGGCAGTCTCAATCTCAATATACTGCATGAGAGGATAAACTATAAGAAAGTCACTTCTTGTAAAGCAGAATGTGGGGTGATAGTAACAGAGCGGGAAGGACCTCACGAAAGAGACTTCATAGGCGATCTCACGATGTCTCATGATCTCAGTTTAGCAGGGATTTACGTCATACTGTACGAGTAGTGAACCAAGTGTTGCACCTGTTGCAGCATAATTTCGGATTAACTGTTTCAATATTTCTCTAAAAGTATTTTATTAGGTTGTCGGGGAAATTCTCAGTTTTCACTTTAAGCGATCATAACGCTCTTAATGCTTATCAGATTCAGTCGAAATAAGCAATTCAAGACCGCACACTTTTGCGAACGCGATGCTACTCGACTTATCTCATCAGCGAAAAAATTGGGTGGCCGAGAATTGACGCTGTTTTTACCTGGTCCTGATTGACAAAGGCTTGCATCGAATTGTCACGCGTGGTGAAAAGTGGATTCTGTACGATAACAGGACTCGTTCGGGGCAGTGGTGGGATGCCGACGAACCCCCTCATCCACCCCCTCCTCCCAGGCAATTCCCAAAGGCAAACCTCACCAAAAAGGTTACAGTTACAGTGTGGTGGTCGGTGGAAGTTGTAATCCACTGCGACTTTTTTTGGAACCAGGCCAAACCATCACTGCAGGGCCCCAGTGTGAGGAAATCGATGAAATGTACAGAAAATTGTAACATCTGCAGCCAGCAGTAGTCAACAGATGAGGCCCGATTCTTTACATGGCAATGCCCGTTTTTACTTTTTGCAAATCACCAACCGAAAATTGAACGAGTTGAGGGCTGAAGTTCAGCCTCACCCACCATATTCTCCAGGCCTTTCACCAACCAACTATTACTTTTCAAGCAGTTTGAGAACTTTCGCCTGTAGAACCCTTGCCAATTAGGACAAGGCAAAAATAGACTTCCTGACTAGCTTGCTGTTTGCAAAGGTATAGCGATTCAAATGGTATTTACTAGTTATGGTCATTTGAAGTGGATAAGCTAACACCCTACTAAAGATGAAGCATCATAATGTTTAACTGGATTTTATTCAGTATTTCTGGAGAAGAAGTATGTCATAGGATTGCATACAAAAAAGTGTCAAAATGTCGTACACCTCTGAATGCAAGGGCGAATTGGGTGCGATCTCGACGAAGTTTTTTGAAGTGTCTGAAATATGCTTTTGGCTAAATCCAGCTTTCTTCTTTGCCATCACTGTGCTGGTATAAATACCCATATTCTGATGTCGGTAGCGAATTTTCGTGTTGAAAAGTTCCGACATGCGCATTGTTGTCAATCATAATTTTGGAGGGCTGCTACTACGAGGGATGCCATTGTAGCGACTCTCATGTCCAGAAATGAGACATCTGCTAAGAAAAAGCTTAGAGCCGAGGTACATAGGAAATTTATTTGCGGGGCTTTCAGTTTGATCTCATTTGAGAGGATACCGTAGAGGTGCTGTAATCAGAATCTCGACTGTTGTAACCAGCGAGCAGCTGTGGCGGAGTGACGAGTGCAGCAGACTGGTGGTGAGAGGTAGACTGATCAATCCCCGGGTCCGCCTATTCGTTTACAATGAAATTCAGAAATGGAACTGATCTCCACAGTCAAGGCAATCCACAATCTATTCGAAATATGGAAGCCTTGAAATGAAATTCAGTTGGAATTGTTTATATGCGTTTTAATGTCCATCGACAGTAATGTTGCTCTTTTTTATTTTTTTTTTGTTGTTCTGTTACAAAAAAGCTGGGCCTTCCGAGAAAAACGGCATCGTTCACAGGAGAAAGGAGAGGTAAGAGGTTGGAATTATAGTATGAGTGGTGCTAAATTTCAAAAACAGAGGACTGGAACCTGCCGAGGACGAGTAGATGTTAGACGGAAGTGAAGATAGTTATTGCGTCGTAGAAGATCCAACTGGGGTGCGGATGAAGGAGGGCAGGAAGGGAACTTATCAGGCCAAGAAAGTTCATTGCATCGAGAAAGGGTAAAACTTGGTTGTCTGGTGCCGAATTCGATAAGTTGAACGAACGAACTGCATTCAGTGAGTTACAAAGACAATGATACTAGTGCGCTTAGCACGTATTAGGGCATTTCTGTTCTTGAAACACATTGTAAAAGGGTGAGCACAGGCAGGAATCGACCCAACCACCTTTTGCGTACAAGTCTAACCTGGTAGTCATTGGGCTACGGTTGTACGGTTTCGCGCTATCGGTGCTTCGGCCTTTGACATTTCCGGCTACACCACTTTTATGATTTTCTACCAGATTGAATCAAATTTAAACCTCCGCATATACATTTCCTATATACCCCGGACCTAAGCTATTCCTTGGTATACGTCTCATTTCTAAACATGAGGATCGCTATAATGGCTACCCTTGTGAGTTCCGCAATATTCAACGAAGTCTGTCATATTTTCATAACAGTACCTAGATTACAATTTTTATACAAAATCCTCTGCTCAATACAGGCTTCTTTATCTTGGCATACTAAAAATCGACAAAAAGTCAACCAGGCGAAATTCTGGCACAGTATGTTTCCTCCACTTTGCAATGTTCTGAACCACTCAAACTCAAGTCACGTATAACGTTGTCATTATAGCTAGCTGGGCTGGGGTAGTTGTCCCGTCAGCGATCGTACCGTTTAGAAGAGTACTATCAGACTTGCAGTTACATTCTTGAATAGGTAAAAAAAGATATTCGACAAGTTATATTGCTCGTTTTCATAGAAGCGAGTCAACATTGGTTTTCCGCGGTTTAAACAAATTACAAGCATCTTCCAGTTCCCTCGATTTGGCTTTAGCTTTTCTGAATTATATATATATATTATTATTATTCTTTTACAATGGTTTGTAATAAGTAGCTGCTTTTCTTTCTTCGAATTAGTCTCTCAGGAAAAGGCAGTTTTGTTGCAACAGCTTTTTAAGAAATTTAAATAAATGTTTTGCCTCATTGCATACTCAAAATGTTGCACAATCTGCAGATGCAGTGAACAACTCTCTGGAAACTATTTAGATCGCTAGAGCAGTCTTGCAACTGCTACAGTATTGTTAGCTACCTGCTAGAACTGTGCGTCCTGCTGACATAAATTCCTCGGTTCCCTCTTGCATAAAAACAGTTTGCAAGAAGAAGGTTAGGGTGCCGAGGTAAGTGGGAAATCAACGCATATTTCATCGCGACTAACTTTCTGTGTAAGGCTCTATTAAGTATTTTTCGGAGACATATTGGCTTGTGAGATATATTCGAGGAGTTGTGTTTTGTTTTTGGCTATCTGATTACTCTTTGGTGGATCTTTATACTCTCCAAGTACGATCGTCTATTAAGAAATAAAACAAAATCTTTGTCTGCTGTTTTAAGGCGTATTTTTTGCACTAAAGATTGCCAGAATGGTTTTGTATGACAGTCAATTTTCCTCCAAATCTAAGTGGATTTTCCGAGGAGCCTTTTGCCACTAAGACTTGCGTGCTTCAATCATTATGCTGATTATTTTGCCTTCATATTAGGTCGTTAAGAATGAAGTGTTCTGTCTTCAGGCAACAGTTTGACTATGTACTTCTCGCGCGACCAAAATTAAGCAGCCTAGCCTTGTTTAAATAATGTAAAAACCAGCGAGGAAATCTCTTTTAAACAGTAGTGAACGTTTGGCAGAGGCTATATGCCGAGCGGGACAACACCGCTGAAATGCAGCACTCATTCACTGAAAAGCGTTTTTTTCTAATTTTTCTATGTTTAGACTCCTTCGCCAGCTCCTGGACAAGTGCAAGACGAAACAGCTCAGAACGCGGTATTTTTCAAGAAATATGCACACAAACTGGAGACTTTGGGCAGGAGCTCGTCCTCTTTTTTGGCCGATCCCAAAAAAACGTTTAGCCTCATCCTCATTGCTGATCGTTTATGTTCGGGTACAAATAAATTTTGAAACTTTATTCAGAAAACCTGTTACAATGTATTTTATTCAAAGTGTCACCCACCATTTGCCTACGGCTTTTGTCCATCATTCAGGCAAAATACGGATTCCGCGTCGGAAAAAAATCTTCGTCTTTTGAGGCGCTCCAAGAATCAACCCAATTTCTGACTTTTCATAAAAGTGAAGTGCTGCTCGGCTAGGCCTTGAATCATCGCCTGGAACAACTGGTAGTTGGAAGGAGCAACGTCTGATGAATACCGCTGGTGAGGCGGGACATCCCTTTGAAGCGCCCCTAAAGTTTCCTTGATAATTTTTGCAACATGTGGCCGAGGGTTGCCGTGCTAAAGAGCACTTTGTCATGTGTTCTCGCATATCAGGGGTATTTGAGTTTCAATGCACGCCTCAGTTGCATAAGTTTTTGCTGGTAACATTCCCAGTAATTCCTAGGCAAATCGGTTGCTATTGTTGAAAGGCAACAAAACCAATCCGGCTTGATTTTTTCTACCATAACAAAAAAGGATCAAACGCTTTGTCCCATACAACATAGAACCATACTACAAATAATTATTCTCCAACTTCCACATTTCGCACTGCTACTGAACTAGTTCAGCTACTAATTTAGCCCTGTGGGCGTTTGAGTATGCTACATTTGCTATAAGATGGGTAGTTTTATAGCGATCTTATAACGAATTCGAATCCTAAGCTTCGCCCTATCTAACATTTGAATTACATTATATGGACTCATTATAAAACCTACAAAGCAAGAATGCAATCACTAGAAAAGAAATTGAAATGCTTCTATCGGTTTTTTCACCATCATACCTTTGATTGTATTTGATAGTAAATAAATGAATTGAATAAATAAATAGATAATTAAATGAGTAAATAAATAAACAAATAAATAAATAGATAAATACCGTAAAACCTCTAATTGAACGCCACCTCTATTTGAACGCCTCCACCTCCAATAGACCGCCACCTCGATGGAGGAGTTGAGAAATACAACGCCACCCTCTAATTGAACGCTACCACCAGTATACCGCCACTCTCGAGAATTCTCTGCTTTGGTTATCAGCTCCACTATGTGAAAGCGAGATATACTGCAGAAATGTCGCTTTCGCATTATCAAATCTTCTCGCTTTGTTTGCTCTTTTACTTCTAGAACTAAAAAGCTAAAAGAAGCCAACTCCGAATTAGTCCGCTACCAATAAGAGCTAGAAAGCCACTGAGAACAAGAGTCAAAACAAGAAGCAAATAAAGGTGCAGCTTTCTCCACAGTATCTACGCGCCCGTGGAAACGCAATCGTGCAAACTAGTAGCCTAAGCATGATTGTTAGGCTGAATCTCGGTTATGTAGCTTGACGTGTACTAGCTTTTATGGGCAGAGATTTAATTTTTGACAATGCTTACTTTTCTCCTCATGAGCAAGTGCTCGAGGATGCTCCTATGGTATGGTTACGGAGCAGTCCGTTTCTGATAGTTCTACAAGAAAAACCAGCAAAACATTGGTAGTATATTGTCTTTAAATGAAAGAACCGACACCGTTGGAAGTGAGCGAGGAACGAAAAAGAAATTGTGCGAAAAAAATAGAGATATTGAGGATGGTTGCTGTTCGTGAGTATTTAGGACTTGACATTAAAAACCTTAGTGATCCTCTTTATCATTAAAATTCCGATTTATGCTTCAACACTGTTGCTACTGAATGTCAACTGATGTCAAGTTTGTTTAGTTAACTTCATCACATGTTGCACTCCATTTGTTACGTTTTTTAATTACAATCGCCAGCTTTTCTACACCAACAAAGTTTGCATACTCGAAATTTTGTGCAGCTAGTCGAAAAATAGACCGCCACCCTCTATTTGAAGCCACCTCTAATAGACCGCCTCTTTAGCAGAGGGGTTGAAAAATAGAGCGCCATGGCGGTCAATTAGAGGTTTTACGGTAAGTGAATAAAATTAAATGAGTAAATAAATAAATAAATTTTGAATAGTTTGACATGTTGGACTGGCTAGTAGATAATACAAATAGTCGTAGTTAAATGTTTGATAGTGTAGGTCATAAAAACAAATTTTGGCAAGTCTTCATGTTTCATGTGGTCTTCCGTGTTAATGTGAATAGTCAACTCCTTCTTTAGCATTGCATTTTGGCGCTATTTAAACAGCTGCATACAATATGATTCGCAATTTGATAATACATTCCCATCGCATTTTAGCAAATGGAATACACTTCAAGCCACTTTAGCTAGGAATAGCATTGTTTTAATGGCAAATATTTTTGCTATCATGCGGCGTTTGCAAGTATAATAAGGAGAATCTTTCTGACGTCGTAGCTAAAGCTTCCTTGCGAGCGCTTTCGCTCATGCTTTATTCTTCGTTTTGGGCGAGATTTATGAAGAATAACTCATTCTAATCACTCGCGAGTTTTTTATGCATTGTAGAACTGGACGAAAAATAATTCATTTTTGCAAAAATGCGAGGTCTTGTTTACCACGTGCGAAAGCGGTTTATTCGAAAAACTAGCCAGCTCCGGAGCTGCATCGCTGAAAACACCAGAAATTCGTTCATTTTACTGCAAAATTCGATAACAGCTATTCTACCGAGCCTTATATAGTATCACCTAATTTTTCTAGTGATATATTGTCGGTCAATTTGTTTAGTTGGCAAACTCATTGTTTTGCCAAATTTCCATTAGCAAACTATTAAGTAGAAACGTTGATTCGAATTTCCTCTATATCCCTCTTACAAAAAGAACTATCAGCGTTTACCCCACATACTAAAGAAGGCAGCTTTGCAGTTAATTTTGAGATGACATATCGAGATTATGTGTCAGAACAGAATAAATGAATAAAAGGTATTGCTCTACTACGCCTCTGAGCGTGTTTCTGCAGTTGGAGTAGTGGATTGCTGAGAAATTTTTTGAAGGTTTTCTGAAAAACTAATAGGATTTCGCGAGTGCCATGTGGTAGAAGAATTGAGCAAACCTTTGACAGCATTCCCATTGGAGAAACAGTGACGTTGACTAATTAATGCGAGCATATTAGAATAATTGTAATCTAATGGGCCGATTTCGTAACTGCCGATTGGTCAAGATAGGGTTTCATAAAACATTGGAGAGCCCGCTGATTTTATTTACTAGGAATAAATACGATAATGCTAGGAATAAATACGATAGTACATAGTAATACGAAATCAACTTGCGCAGCGCTTCGCAGCCTGTGTCTCCTACCAGCAAACGCGTATACACGCTTCCAGAACCCAACTAGCGATAAGTTCATTTTATCTGCCCCCATCACTCACGATTAGTCCGAGCTCTCGTAAAAATATTTACATATAAAGGACTAGCTTCTTCCTATCTCACTGATGTGGCTAAAAACAGCATTCACGAAAAAGAAACTATGTAGATTCTACCAATTTACTGGTGCTGACAGTGGCACTCGCAGAAATATTTTTAGCGGGGACGCCTACACTCAGGCCAAAAGTGAGGGCGGCGCCAAGGTAAAGCGGCTGTAGGAGTTTTGAAAATATTTTTTTGAAATTTTTAGAACTGAAGATCGATATTTTCAATCAATAATAAAAATTATATTTGAAATTTTGACTCCTTTTAAAATTTTTTCGTTTGAAATGGGTTTACTCATAGAGTATCATAGCAAATAGGGGTGTTTCTTGCAGGAAATATTCCCAAGTCTTACGTTACAAAAGGAATATTAGAGCTTTCTTCTTTATCACTGTGATGAAAAAGAAATGGTTTTATTACATGTCATATCTAATAAAGCTCCCCAAATGCTTTCTAGACGAATACAGGTACTGCTAAATCTACCGTTTTCCTTTTTCTTAAAGGCGGCGTCCAGCCACCCGAGTGCCCAAAATCTGCCAGTACCCTGGCCACCACTTTACGGATGCCACCAATCGAAATCGATGTCTGACCCTCTGGCCTCTACCCGTTATCTCTGTCGCGAGCAGTCGATATGACCTACCTCTCAGAGCCGTACAAAATTGATAAAAAGCCTTATTTTACAGGTAAGTGAGATAAACTTGGATGGATTTTCAGGCCTGAGGACGAACCAACCTTAACTGAACTTAGCAGTAACCTTGATGTGCTTTTAGAGTAGGTAAAGAAGCAGTTTTTTCCACTTTGATCTATTGATAGAACATTTCGTCCACGCTGAAAGTTCCGCACCATTTAAAACAATTCTCAAAGAATTTAGCAGAAAACAAATAGCATGGTTGTTGCTACTCGGTGAGCCCGGCCTACTTAACCGTGACTCGTCTTACCGTACCATGATACCCGTGTAACCCCTCCACCGCCTAATCCTACTGTCCGGCTCGCTAGCTAGGGGGAAACCCGAGAAGAACTATCTGCTGTGCAAACCCGTAGTACGCCCTAGAACCAACCACAGGTAACCAAGGACAACGTGGAGCTGTCATAACAATGATTTAACCGTATTGCCATTAATCAAGCTGCGGGTAGACTACGCGAGGAGTGTAGCCCATCGAATCGCAGTCGCTCAGCGCCTGTGGATTTGATACGCATTGAATTTGAAGAAGCTGGCGTCTAGAGCGACGCGAAAACCGTCGACGGCTGGGGTCCGCAGCAGCTGGGCTACTCTCCGCTGGCCATTCTAGTCGCTACTGAATACAATCAATACTCATCAAAATTTGAGTCGCTGACGACTGCTAGTCACTGGCCGGCGCCGCCGCCGTCGTCATCTGCAGTAGTTGGGCTGCTAAGTTTTTGCTTGTACTTTTGAGTTATTGGATAGTTACTTTTGAGTTCAATGAAACGGTTGGATCAATGAAAATAAAACACTTTTTGCTTCAAGTTGTC
>KN551504.1:3536-15975 GCA_000797555.1 Oesophagostomum dentatum | reverse complement strand
AGAAGCGTCGCTAAAATAGAAACCATTTAATAGTCACGAGAAGCAAATCTGTCTTTAATGAAGATGTCGCATACTTTTGCTCCTTTTCGTGATGCCGCTACTTCCTTTGTCTTTATTTTCCTCTTCTTTTCCAGTGTTCCCTTCGGACATATTTTGAAGTGAGCTTCATTGGCAGGAGACGTATCCTAAGAGATAATGTGCTTCAAAATTTGTGCATAAGAACGATTTAACTGACTAGGAATTAATTTGAAGGATGTCTCAATTTTGCTCTCCGTTAAAGTTCTGCCTCCTTTTTAAGGAAAATTTCTATGCTATATATACGTATACACATATATAGTATATATGCATTATTCTAACATGCAACTCCTTTGAAGGTTTCATAGATTTTGCTGCAGTTGAGATTGCTTTGGCATTGAAGGTCTGGAATACTTCGATATAAAATTTCGTGAGGTCGATTTTTACAAGCGATATCCTTGTTTGTGCAAAAAAAAACAATGTTGAAAGACTCTTGTCTCGAGAACGTACCATAGAATGTGGTTTCATGTTAAGCTAATTTTGTACGTGCAGAAGTTTCAACAGTAGTTTTGCCTACACTGCATTTAAAAAATTTGCCAACGATACGCGAATTTGGATATGATATATGGGATATGGGATATGGGACATGCGCTTCTAGGATATGTGCTTTGGAAGTGTTCTTGCTTCAAGTCCTCGGGTATACTCAGCAATAGTTAAAAATACGTGTCGCACAGTATACTCCTACCGTCACAGTAGATGGGTTTGTTACTGGTACTGTGCGTGATGGGTCTCATTAACAGCGAATATAAATATAGTTCATTCGTAGGACTGATGGCGGGCGAAGTTTCTAACTGACAGCCACCTACCTATAACGACTGTGACATACCATCGTTACAGACAGCGGGCCGTCAATTAAAAAATTTGCACTTCATAAGTCGCTCCTCTGGAGGAAGGGGAGCACTTTGTTTCGGCCCACTTTACCCTTATCATCATCGATTTAGCAGTGGAACAACTTCAGAGAATCTTGACGATCTCTGAGCAGCCCCTAACAGACTTTCGTTAAATTCTACTAATTCTTAGATTCGTATGTTTTTACTTCTGCCTTTAGCCGTGGTTGGAATGACCTCTTTATTAGGCGACATTTCGGCGAATTCGCCTTTTTCAGAGCCTGAAATAGGACGAACGACTGCAATATTGGTAGAAGGCTTCGAGCTAGCCACAGAATGTTTGAGATCCTTTACAGTAGCTCCTACAGCACCTTCTACAAGACGACCGCCAATAGGAATTAGAACAGCCCGCGATGAGGGAATATATAGTCACAGCCAATCAAAATATTAGCCACAGATACGGCAAGAGCTCATTACTAATTGGGAACGAGAACCTCACTCAAGTGGATCTACATCCGCTGTTTTTTTTGTGGAGGGGAGAGGGAATCAAAGACGGTTCCCATGCTTCCGGTTTTAGCAGCATTTGCCTAATATGTATCTGGAGCTGCTCCTGCTGAGCTCGAAACATAACCGCCTTTAATCAAGTACAGAAGAAAACTCGAAAAAACGAAAGTACAACGCCGTTTATGCCCCTTTCAACCCCTAAGCTGAAATAGGGGATGTTGATCCCTTCAACTGAGCCTATTCGTTTTCTAAATAATTTATGGAAGGCAAGTTAAGGATGCTGGGTAGCGCCTCTGAGGCAATTAGTACAGTAGATAGTCTAATCACCGCTGGTCAAGAAGTGCTAGCGAAAAATGAAGCCAAAAGTGATGATTGCCTCTCCTCTCCTAGGGGAGACTGATAAATACTAGCCTTAGTCTCAGCCGCATTTGTAGAAAACACTGACTACTATGAAAACAGGGGGTGGTGTTAAAGCCGCCAGGACCGATAGACAGTGGAAGGGCGGAAGAATTAGCGTGTTTTGCAGGGCGACATACAGGTGTTTGCATTTAGGAGAGTAGAAGATAGGGCTGCCTCACTTTTTTTACCTTTGATGTTTGCAATATTCATTTAAAATAAGAATGTTAGGTGAACCGTACTCGAGAATCATGCAGACCCCAGAATTTCCTCCACTCCTTTTGCTCTGTCACTACCGTCATTTCAGATGATCTTAGACATCATGCCTGGAGTTGCAAGCGATATACTCATCGAGTATTGTTAGCTGGCCTATCTTTTCCAAGTACTCGTCCGTCCATTTCTTTGCAGATTTCCCTTGACGGCGTATCACGTCCCTTGGCATCAATTATAAGGTTTCTTTCGTCGATCCGCCGTCAGTTCTTCATACAGTATGTTCGCTCCTCGTATTTTGCGTTTGATATGAGCTCCGCTGAGTGGCGAAGACGATGTATCGTTTTCATATTTGAGCCCAGAAGTGCAGATTGATTTTAGCGTGGCGGCTGTACTGCAGAATACACACCTCATGCGCTCTGTGGTGGTCCTAGCCTGCTTAACGTGGTGCCTACATCAGTCCACCTGCATAACGGAGTACTGTGAAAGCGATCGCATCGAATAGATGGGCATGGAGATCCGGATTAGTCAAGTCTCTGGCGGCTCTCAGAAGCCCAAATGAATCCAAGCTGCTCTGCTCCTCCTGTTTAGCTCGTCTTCGAGATCGTTCTCCCAGTTCCATCCCTTCTCCTTCGCTGTAGGCGTTCTGCATGAACTGTTCCTCGTTCGATTTATTCGCATTCCGAATCACTTCACTGCTTTTCGCATTCCGAATCACTTCACTGCTTCGCACAGTTCCCACAAAATCGTTTCTTCTTCAACAGTACTTCTCAAAAAGAAAATGTGTTATCCGCAAAACGAATACTGGAGAGAAATCGTCCATCAACATGGATGCTTTTTCGTCCCATTTGAGCGACTTCATTATTCACTGCAACGCTGCGGCGAACAATTTTGGGGATGATATATCGCTTTGACGTACTACCTTTCCAGTGCTATTGAAAGGGTGAAATGGGAAAGATGCATCGTCGTTGAGTAGTTATTGTGGTAGTCGGCTAAACTCTCCAAGTAGGTTCCATGTTCTCTCGTTGTAAAACCTGGGCATTTTAGTTTGAATATACTGCTATTTTTGGAATGGATGTGTTGGATCTCCAAGTAGGATCCATCCATTCCTTGGTCGAATAATGTTGCCAGGGTGCCTTTCGTCTCGATGCTGCCGAATGCTTCTTCATCGTAGACGAAACTAAGGACGGGAGGCAGGCAGTATTCCCGACAGACTTCGACGACCCTCAAAACTGTCTGGAGGTGGTGCATAAAGCAGAAACCTTTGAAAAATCCAGTCTGCCTTTGAGGTTGGGACTGTATCAGTCCCAACCTCAAAGGCATGCGAGCGAGAATGATCTTTGCTAACAACCTGTACAGCATGCTCAACAGAACGGTAGTTTCGAACATCTTTACGATCGCGCCTTTATATGCAGGAACAAGTACATGAGCTTCTGCATGGTTTGAGATCCTCTTCTAATTGAAGTAGGATGTCATGTGCACCGCTAAAATTTCGTGGAGGCGATGGCCGTCAGCTCATAAAAGAACGACTAAAATGTGAAATGTGGTCCCGTCTTATGTCTGCGATCGACTCGATCAGCCCGGAATGACGGCGCTTTCTGCCCCTATTCCTCTTTTCATTGGTTGGATCTCTTCAAGTTCTGCAAAGTCACGGCTTTCCAACACCTCAAACGTAGCTGACATGTCAGCGCTCAAGATTCCACGTGGCGGACAGAGGTCAACTTGAATGAGACAGACTGGAAGCCTTTCCTATGTTTAGAATATGGTTATTTTAACCAGAGAGTTGTCCTGATGAACAGACATAAAGAGATGATATTCTATGACCAGCACGATTACGTCGGAGCTCGTCAGGATGGACATTGTTTTTTAGCACTAAGGAAGAACCAAGATTGAAAGTAGCCATCGTATACGTAAGAGGATTTTTTTTACTGAGATTGCTCCCCTCATTCTGACCAAGCGGGAACTTGAGGGAGGAACTCCGTGCATATGCAAAAAAATTTAGGCGTGGACGAGTTCCGACGCAACCGACCAACACGTAAAAATCGGTCAAGAAAAGATGAAGGAGATGAAGTTCCGACAAGTTCTCTATCTGTTTGTGCAAGCTCCTTGAGAAATATCGCGTTTTGCAAAGTTCTTTTTAGTTGTTCCAAGTTTGTAGCAAGCTTTCAAATACGATAAAAGTAGGAAAATTTATTTCCCTGTGACTGCTGGCTTTATCGTCTGGATAGTGATCAAACACTCCTGCCCAAACAATTACACAAACACTGTGACAAGGCCTAGCGAGCAACAGCAGCGAGCAATGTCTGGTTAAGCCGCTGATACAGACCACTTCAGATTTTCGAGCACTGCTTTCTATTATGTTGGATGCGAAACTTTAAAAAAGCCTCCTTGATTTAATATTTCTTTGAAGTCGGAAGAAAACTACGGAATGTCTCGTATTTGTTAGTGATATATACCTGTTTATTCGCCAATGTCTGGCTTTGAGATATCGTTCTCAATCGACTGGTGTTAGTTTGCAGTTTTCCCGTAACATCCTGTACACAAACAATCGGCAAGTGTGAATCCAATGCCAGTACCAATGGTTTTCTGTTATATAGAGCATTACTGACCTTACGTTGGGGAAAATCAAACTTACTCAGTTGTTTGTCGATGGTGAGCACAAAATCCGGTCTGACAGGTGGTTGACATACAACACACTATTTCAGTTGTTTCTGATGTGCATGCTTTTCGTACGCATTTCCTCAGAATAGGTGGTTCACGCTCTTTCTGTGAGGATCAAAGCTGATTTATAGTAATCCCACAGAGCTCTCCGAAATAGAGTGAAAAATCCTTACCTTCGTATCGTTCAGTGCTTCATTTGCTAAAAGGGAAAGGCGAGCAAGTTGTTCTTCCACTAGCGTCTAAATATGAAAAATTTACTACCACCATTGCCTAGTTGCTTTGAATGCCGTTTCCCTACTCCTACCATCATGGAAAGCTGAGTTTTTAAAGTATCGGAAACATCAAAAATTTCGTAATCGCGTCCTGCCCTTGATCTGATGCTTGTTGACACTGGTCATTTACCTGACGTAGATTACCCTTCGATTGTCTAACGAATCGAAAAATGCTGGAGTTTCTGTGTTTCACTGATCGATTTTCCAAATTAATTTCGGAGTAGAGTATATGGATGATTCATCAAAGGGTTATCGATTAGCTATGGATTAATCGGCCGATTTTTCTGAACCAGGACTCAGTTTACCACTCACTACGGGCGGTCAGAAGGTGTGACGCTGACTGCACCAATGTTTTAGCCGCTAGTGTGGTAATTTAAGCTTTCTAGAACGTTTTTTTCATTTTAAAAACCATTAAATCTGCCTTGCTTTCCCTCTCCGAAAGAGATTTCCAGTCGCAGTGAACGGCGAAAATTCGATCAATCAAAGGAGCGCGGCATAACTTTTGACTCTCATCTGCCAATGACCACAGAGTCTATAATATCTTCGAGGCTAATTTTCGATTATCTACCGATTCCGTATTCATATTGTTGCACCTTTCTGTTACAGCAAGTCATCTATCTAGTTGGTCAACAAATTTTCTGAGCCCGCTCGCAACCACCTATCGAAGTATAAGTTCTACGCATGTGCTTTTGCTCCACCGGAGCTTCCCGCAGTGACCTTCACAATCTAATAATTCTTCTTTGATATTAGTCCGCTAATTAAGCTTTGCAACTACGTTTGTTTTGGCACTGCTTCATGGTATTTTCGCATAATTTTGGCTGTACATAATAGAGCGTGTAAGCGTAACTATATCATGTATCACAAGGTAGGGTTTAAAAATGTCTATGTCGGTAAGAACGTTATTCAACAGCCGGTCTTCGAGATGAGATCTTAAGCACAACTTTGTGGGCAACGACTGTAACCCTCCCTCCACGTAGAAATCCTTAGTTCGGTCTTACGCATGGTGGAATACTGACAATATACAACTATATGCAATTGTGCTTGTCGCATGTCTAATAGAGACAGAAGTAGTGGCTCAACGTACCGTTATTTCGGCGAGATTAGAGCTTGGATGCGGCTTGAAAGCGTAGTAAAAGAAGAAGCAAAGATAAATGAATGTTATGAAAGCTAATATCTGCATAGGAATATTAAACGGCCATTCTGAAAGTATAGGAGTTGCTCGAAGTTTTGTCAAGTGACAGAGTAACGCTTATTCTGCGTCAAGATAGCCCTACAGTCGCATTATAATCGATCTACTCAAAAAAGTAACCCACCACCTTGTCTCTGCCACGGTCCAGGCGGAAGCATTCCTGGGACTGGTCCTATAAGTAGTGTTTCTAAGTTACTTGGTAACTCTGACGAAATATTGAATAGGTTAGTTTAGTATCACAAGATGCCCCACACTGCTGAAGCTGTATTGACAGGACAGCAACTGGCAGCGGTCAGAAATTTTATTATGAACTTCACAGTCTACACTTAGCTGCGCGGAGAAAATCGAAGAAAGCGCGACATAAGCTAAGATCTTTTTAATTTTTCCTAATTGCCTGTTTTTGTGAATTGACTCGCCTTGTGTTTTCCAAATAGGCATGTTTTTTTCATCGCTGTACTCAACTGAATTATCACGTTTGCTAACATACAAGTTTGCTCGTCCGGCTTCGCCCGACTTCCAGACTTGCTGGGGTGCTCGCTTCGCTCGCATCATGCGACTTCCTACTGGCCATATGCATGATACTGCCCCAGAATTACTGAATCAAAACCGATTTTTCTGTTATTAATTTGGTGACTGAGGTGTTGCGGGGCAGTACGGTTTCGGTTCCGAGCTCCTACCCATCGATTTCGACCTCCTGCGCATCCGCCCCGCCCTCCCGCTCATCGTCCCGTCCACCTGCATTTCGATCCCGACCTCCTGTACTCCGTTCCCCGCCTCCTGCACATCGGTTCCGATCTCCTGCACATTGGCTCCGCCCTCCTGCAAAACGATTACAACTTTCCTGGTGTAGGAGCCACATTTGAGTGCTGCTCATCAATACAAAGTTCTCCGACAGTGCTACTGACCTTTATCATAGAATATATTTAACAATCGCTAGTACTGCGATCGCCTAGAATCGCTACAGCCTCCGAACTTTGAAAGTTTAAACGCCGTAAATACTCAACGCCACGTAATCTGGCGTATAGATGCACTGCAGAGTAGAGAAGTCGAATATATCTTCTACTGCCGATGGCCCTTATATGGTGCTGATTTTGTCGATCGAGGTTGCCTTTAAAAGGCATATGCTTCTCGCAGCCTAGACCGTTAACCTGTGGCTACTCTACGCCCCAAAACTCCGCGTATAACAACGTCAAGATATGGAGGCTATGGGATATTTGACAAGGATCCTAGCCCACATATGAAATCAACTTTGCCCTTTTACGCCTTTTTTAACGCCGAATACACGTATTTCGAGGGCCCATTCTACTCTCCTTCCACAGCTATCGCTATTTGGCGTCACACAACTTGGCGCAGCCTTGGCTACTGTGGAGGAATGTTGGAGCGGACTGCACCCAGGCTACATATATCGGCACCGTGTTTTCCCCCAGAAGCAAAAACACGCGTTCAAACAACCCATATCTCCCTGAAGCTACAAAACCAGCCTCGTCTGGCGCTCCGCAATTCGCAGCATTGCTGAGACTTGGATTATATATGCAGGAGCCCACGGGACAGCTATGACACAAGTTTCACCGCTCTGCGGTTATTCTACGCAGAATAAGTAAAGTTCGTTATCATTCATCGTCAGACAAACACACACTTACACACATGCATACAAACGATATAATTTCATTCCTGTTTCACTTGTAGAGCTCTTCATGTTCGACACGCAGGGAAACGCAAAAGTGTCCCGGAATAGGCCCGATGATGGAAAAGTTAAAATTTTACACACGTTTCTGGCATAACTCCATGTGCCGAACGCGGTGATGACGTCGGTTTCTTTCGTTAAGCCCTGGTTTTTGTGTACACACAGTCAGACGAACACACACATACACACATGAAACCTCAATTAATACATTAGAAGATAACATATTCCCGAGAATGGCGAGGATAATAGAAGGAGGGGGTCGCACGCTCCCAGCTCACGCGGGTGCTCCCGCAAAACTCGTCCGAGCTCTTGCGGGTGGTCGCATGGCTGTGCTGCAGACACGCTCGCGTCATTAACGGGCGCGAGCATCGGCCAGACGCAGTGAAAGCACTGGCCAGTCATAATGGTAATTAATTACTCCTCAGTGATAGCGGTCCAAAAGGACCGTCTCCCAAGAGGAAGTACTGTGGAATTAGTCCCGTAATTCTGTGCCAAGGTCCATGTGGCATTGTTTCCCGTGCAAAATGCTCTTACGTCAAGTTATCTTGTAACTTATTATTGTACCTTCCTTGTCGATAGTTGGATCGAGATGGTCTGATACTACGCCTGCGATGACGCAACGTGAATCTTCAAACATGCATTCGCAAAAAAGGATATTTCTCTGAAAAAGTGAAATTTACCTCAAAATACGGTTTCATTCGAAGTAGGTTAAATAGTGCGCGGCAATTTTTGTGATAAGTAGCAAGTACACCTTTACATCGGAGACAGTATGCATATCTTTTTCCGAATTTTTAAATATGTTACCGGTGCGTATAATTAGTTGTGGGAGAGCTGCTAATTTGATAGTACAAAAAGTTTAGGGAGACGTCATTCATCATTTGAGAAGCTGCTCACGTGTGCCGCCCCCTAAGAGACAGCGTACTGAGCCTTTACCGAAGTTTCTTGCAAGATATTGGTAGGTGTACCGTAAGAGGTCAAGGGCCGCCTAAGAATTTACTAAGCTAAAGAGCACAATAGTCTTCAGGAATTTCACCCTCCCTTTAGGAGAAAATCTTTTAGAGAAAGAAAGGAAGAAGGAGACGGAAAAATCTGCGCTCATCATAGTGAGGGAGTGGGGCGCATCAGTTCACCTTCGAGTTTGAGCTAAATTATCTAGTAGAAGGCCCTTTTCTGAATTTTCAAGAGGCTCATCTACGCTTGTTGCCTTACTCTTTTATTTTTCCCTTTTTTCAAGTTCTGGTGAAATCTTTCTGATTATAATGAATTTGAACAGTCGGCGCAAAGTTAAAGGTGATCTGCGACAGAATAGATTAGATGTAGCGCAAAATTCCACTCAAGACCGGCTCTTGACAGTAACGGCTGACCATCAGTTCGCGCCACAGCTAATCTAGAGACGCATTTTTTTCTCTGATTTGTGCAAGTACACCCTGCACAACTTTGCATCGACCTGTAAACTCCACCAAAGATGTCTCATGCTAAAGTTTCGAAAGCGGTTCGCATCAACAGTACCCGGCGTCCCTTTCTTTGCGAGTTATTCTTTCTTTTGATGAACACTTAAATTCGAAGCTCGGAAATAAACCTAGTTGCTTAATTTGAGCTGATCGCTACTAAAAAAACAAAGTTTATATTCAAATTTTTAGGTGGCTAAAGAGGAAGTGTTCTTATGCCGGAACAGCGACGACGGGCACACACAGAAGTAAAAGTATGAACTAGATCCAGAAGAAAAGTCCAGGCGCGAGTGCGCCAAATTGTGTATGCCCAGTATAAGTTTTCTATGTTACTTGAAGACGACCAAAAACAGAATATTTTCTTTACGTACAGCGATGCATTTCATTTCAGTTAGTTATAAACTTTCAACGTTTGGCTGTTCTACATTTCCAATAAATCTGCTGACTGAAACGGCCAAAATGTTCGATTTTTAGTAGTCTTGAACTAAAACCATGCGACATTTCTGGCGTTATATTGAGGCTAGATCAAAATTCGCGTCTTGGCACATCACGATTTCTCAAGTGAGACTATGGTCTGCAGTTGAACGCTGGTCCCACTCGTTGTCTTTGTGTCATTCCATAGTAATGCTATGAATCCCGCCCAATGGACTGCTCGTATGCTATGCAGGAAAAGGAAAATTATAGCCAAATAGCAGTGATAACGCCGTCCCTTTTTCTTTAATGTGTGTCGATCATAAGCTTCACAGTAGATTGTATGCCAAACTGTACTGCGTGCACCCCCCCCCCTCATAATCTACCAGGGCTTTATTCTTTTCGCAATTACTTTCGAATTTGTTTAGCCTTCAAGAGATGCGTTGCTTCACGATGGCGTATCCTTCACGAAGGCGTATTTGTTGTGTGCGGTTACAACACTCAACTTTATAAGTAAACATAACCTGTCTCGGTTCGCAGTGTATGTAGAAGCAATCCTTCTCCCAACATCGTCGTATTACTACATGGAAGGCGTCAGCGTAAATAAACTCGTCCCTACCACCTCGCTGTTTCTCCTGGCATACGACTTTTAATAAAACGAGCGAAAGTCAATAAACTAATAAGTTAGCAATGTAATTATACCAGCCCATAGAGAATGTAAACGTTAAGCAAAAAGTGCTTGTCCTCTGCATCTGGGGCTCCTTGACTTTCTGGCGTCATATCCAGCTGCGCCTGAGTAGCATAATTCGAAGCACCTTTTACCTATAATTCGCTAGTTATCCTTGGTTATAAAAAGAATTTGTGACACCAATGTCAAACTACTAAAACAAAGAAAGGCAAAGTCATCATGCTTCTGCCTCCTCATAGTCCCAGAATCGACGAATGAGGTGGGAAGGAGGTTTAAATTTAATTAAGTTTAATAGTTTAAAAACCATTGGATCCGAACCGCTTTGTGGGCTGAACGGCTTAAAAGGCTTCACCGTTCTGTTGATGTTTACGCTCCGCTCCTCACTGAATCAGTAGATGTCTGACGCGGCGGAACATAAACAGATAGAAAAATCTCTTGGAACTGTCTCTGAGTTAAAAATTCTTGGAAGTTTACCCATAAAAGCGCCGCTTGCCATCTGTGTGGAATACCATTATTTCATATTTTACGCAGCAACTAAACTGAACCACGGCTTTACGTTAAGGTGTTGTCTTATTTTCCTTAAAAGGTGCGGCTATACTGAAACTAAAAAACGACTCTAAATAATCTATGATATGAACTCTGCTTTTTGGCATGCTTAGACACTAACCTCTTCGTCATGTTAGCATTCCGCCTACCACACTTATGGCTACTCTCCCAATTCGAACACCTTACTGAAAATCACCCTTTGTGGTGGTGATTGCGACATCGCTACGATTGGTTCTGCGTTGTTTAGTAGAGTAAGAGACTGAAGTAGAGCCACAGTCGAAAAGTGATGAGCAGTGATGAAAAAGCTTCATGTTAGCGAATCTGAACCGCTTCGCTGACTTAAAGATCTTCGCTTTTTGTGTAGTTTTTTAAACTATACTTCTGAGTGTTCCACTCGTCCCCCGCACCTAGAAAAAGCATCAGTACCTCCAGACCTCGTGCGTGGTTCCATTCCTGTTCCCATTTTATAAATGACTTGGAGAACGGAGCTCTTGTAGTCCTCCATTCTTCAAGACGTTTGTAAAACAAACACTGCTGAATAACAGCAGCCTTTGTACACACGGTAATGATAATGCTTGCTTCTACTTTACCATAAACTCCTTAAAGGCAGCACCCACGGAAAAAATCGATTTTGAGATTTTTGCTTTTTTTAGTACCCTACCCACATGGGTTTCCTAAAGCCGAAGTAAGAAAGTACTAAACTTAAAACTCACCGAGAAAATGTCGAAAACGTAGCCGTACCGCCTATCCAAGTTACGGGGTGCGCGCACGAGTTTTCCGTTGAAGAACTACGCTTTAGTGTAACACACCAACTATGGAGGGAGAAATCAGAATCTCTGCCATTTTCGCCGTTGGGTCTCCGTAGAGTGACGCGCTGTTGCTGTAGTTATACCGAAGCGTACTTGTTCGCCGCGCAAGTCTGCGGAAAACTCGTCCACTCACGCCGTTAACTTGGATAAGCGGGATAGGCATGTTTTCGACATTTTCTCGGTGAACTCTAACTTTTGCGCTTTCTTACTTTGGCTTTGGGAAACCCATGTGGCTGGGGTACAAAGAACGCAAAAACCTCAAAATCGATTTTTTCCGTGGGTGCTGCCTTTAACATGTTAACGGTTGAGTAATGAATAGTGGACCGGAACAGGTCTCAGATGTGATGGGTCTAAAAAATTTGCCTACTTTCGCGCCGAATATTTGGCCGGATCTCTCTGCAAACCTCTTACACCCATCGTTATCTAAAGGAATCAACTGGCGGAACGAAGCTTATAAAGGTGCGCTCTGCCCAAAGCATAGCATGAAGTAAAGTCAAGGATGCTACTTTACAAGATTTTCCTGGGGAAGTTGTCTTAATCGTGTGAAACCATAGCTTCGGAAAGTAATATCAACGCGTTTGTGCTATAGTATGCACTTTTTACCACTAGAGCATTTAATTGTGTGCCCATGCAGAACCTGCGTAAAGTCGGGTCGGGTGTGGCGTACAAGATAGAGTGCCTTATTTCCCAAGCCTTTAAACAGCGAGACATGAAGTCTA
>KN551500.1:24497-37216 GCA_000797555.1 Oesophagostomum dentatum | reverse complement strand
ACAACTTATAAAAAGTAAAGAAAGAATGAAACCATCAAGATAGCCTTTCTAAAATGTGACTAGTATGAGAAATTCCTGCCGTGATATCGAGCCGATTTTTCGGCTGAACTGCGAATGCTAGGCGTGCGGTCGATTGATTTTGCTATGGCTATGGATGAGGTCAAGATCAGGAGCAGCAGAGCAAGTCATTGATACTACTAAGTTACTGCATCTTTAGAACTATTTCTAATTGATTCTGTAAAATCAAAGAGGATAGGGCGTTTCGATATCCTGTAAGCATTATTACCGACATAGCCTCCGAAACAAGACTAACTATAGAAGCTCAGCCCACCAGCGATTAGAGGTACCCTCCCAGGACTCATAATATGTTGCCACCCAAAATTGGACGTCATCGCTTTCCTCTTACTTTTTAGAGAGAGATGCAATGAGTTGGCCAAGCGATGATCGAAGAGAGCTGAGGTAGTTTATTTAGTAAATGAGTCGTTAGTTTTCTAAAAGTTGAGTTTGTCAAAATGTACATAGATTTATTTAAGCTTGAAACGACAAATTCCAAATTTTTTGCCCTCTATCACTGGACAAACAAAAACAAACTATAATGCAAATATGTATATAATAATCACATTAATCTGACTCGACATGGCAGTTCGTCGTGAATGCATACAAAAATTCTCGTTTAAAAAATAAACGTGCTAGTTGGCTGCGACGAGAAACATGTGAATCAGCTGATTCGGCAGTGTCACATTTTCATATTCATCTTGTTTTTATTCATTTTGCTGCTTTGGAGCACGTTTGTCTTGAGGTAAGGTGCTTATTGCGCAATCGCACGGGCTCAAAGTCCAGTCAATTCCACTGTACACGTGGTGGAAGGAGCCTATATCTGTAGAGCGAACGCATACAGAAGAATTCTATATCAGCGTTGCCAAAAATACCAGTATCTTGCAGAAGAATCGCAAAAAAAATTCCTCTTGAAACTCGCCATCTTCCAGTATCCATTTGATGTCAAATGTGAAACATCAACGCCTAATGAAACGTAAGATTAATTGACCACAGACGCTAAAACTTTGGTCCTAAATGATTTTTAGAAAATTGGCAAAAAGCATTTACAATCGATTAAACTAAAAACTAATTCTGTTAATATGCAAACATACGATCTCTTATGACCTCTTCCTTCAAAAATTTCGTCCCCTCTAATCAGGTGTAGCCAAACAAAACGCGTACGCGCGTGCCATGACGTGGTTATGACGTCATAGGCGCCTGTGAAGTCAACATGCAGCGTCGCATTGGACGCGTTTTCTGCAGCTACAGCTGATTAGAGGAAACGGTATGTGGTTTGCTAAGAAATGTTCACATTTTTTTTACAGAATTTTATATTGAAACAATGCTGGGACTACTCGCTGGCCAACCTAACAAAAATCCGAAACCTTACGGCTGCCGTAAATAGTCGGAAAATACTGGCTAAAATCGTGAAGGTCTTAATTTGCTGGTTATGTTAGAGTTTGTGCAAATCGTAAAAGTGTCACCTATCCGTTTTAGGCGCGATATATTCCACCCTGCATAGTAGAACTAACATATGTACTCGAAAGGATGTTAGAGTCATGCCTACTTCCGTAGTTCCAACATTGTCTGTTTATCTTTTACACTTCCATCACGTGAGTGGTATATATCTTATGTAATAAATTATTATATGAATTACGACAGGTTCGAATGCATTCATCAATCACCTATGGAGTGTTTATGATTCGTTTTCAATAAAAAAGTTGTACTCGTTTTCAAGGGCTTTTCACTTCCGCGTCGGCTTGTGAAAGGAAGGTGTGACGTGTTGTAAATATATAAATTAGCTCTACATTAACAAAAATTCATAACATTGTAAGTCACGTTGGAAGAAATACGAGTAGTCCACGTTACATTTAAAAAAATGACTAGAGTGGAGTATATTCAAATAGTATGCGGTATTCAAACGTTCTTTCTAAGGATCGACCCAAACTCAGCCACCATTTGCGCGGTCGCGCCTCACTATTATCACGTCAATAATGAGAGAAAAAGAATAACGGAAGTGATGCTTATGCGGAGCAGTATGGACAACAATTATCACAGATTTCATGGCAGGAACTAACTCCCTCCCTTAACGATGTGTGTTCCATTTCAAAATGGCTGAAGCGATGATTCGTACATACAAAACGAACTGGCGAAACTGGCGGAAGGCGCGAAACGCGCGATCTGAACCAGGGCCCATGTTCATAAAACCGTTTAGAATCCGAATATATTTGGAGAACTTTAAAGAACTTTCTTGCTGACATAGGCTATACTTTTGATTCGGCTACACAGGAACGAGCATAAAGAGATGACTACAATCAAAAAGATGGAAGAAGCTTCTTCAGAAAATTGGTGTAAAAAAGTTCAAACCGTTTAGAGTTTCAAACTCCTTTTATGAACATGAGTCCATATCAATACATAACTATTGCATTTGCTATCGCTACTTTCTCCAGCTGGTTTTTTTTTGAACAGGCTTAGTATAAGTCGTCCCTAAGACTTATATGGTTAAAATTTTTAAATAGAAAGGTGGACAAAAAGAGAGTGCACTATGCTGTAGTCTGTACTCCATGACAATATTCACTAATTCTGCAGGAAAAACGAACAAATCGGCATCAGACCTGTTGATTTGCAGTAACATCTTTCATCCACAGCTCCCAAAGTAAGCCGCCCTTTTCTATAAAATGGGAGGAGCACAATAGGTAGAGCTGACCCCTACTTTCATTCTACCCTCAGCTCTTTCTTCCATCGCTTGGGTTTAGCTCACCTTAGAGGCACGACGTAAATCCTTTTGCTACCGCCCCGTAGTTATTCAATTAACATGTATATGTAATATTCTCACTTCACAAATAAACCTTACTAGGGAAGCATGTAAAGCGTTGGGTCGATCCGCAGGAGCGGCATATACCGTCGAATTCGTCACACCGTCGTTAGTAAATATGCAAAAAAAAATCAAGATCCAAATAGCTGACCCAGACGAGTTACAAGCGCTCAAAATTAGCGGAAGGCGTCATCCTATAATGGTGAAAATCATTGTTAAAATGGCTATTAACGGGTGTGACAATGCGCTATGCTCGTAGTAGTGATTCTCTGGTTGAGGTTTTTCTAGCGTTAGTATTTAGGAGAGAGAACATTCTTCTATCGGTTAACAAGCATATTAACAGTAACTTTCGTCACTACGAAAGAGTGCGCTCTGTTAAATTTGAGCGCCTGTAACTCGTCCGGATCAGCTATTCGGATCTTGGTTTTTTGCGTAAGTACTAAAGAGTGTATGACGAATTTGATCCTTATGCCATTTCTGCGGATCGACCCAACGCTTTATATACTTTCCTATTTAGATATAGAAGAGTGCAGTGTCGAGGAGGGAGCATTCGCAGTCCGGAGTCACAAGCTAATAAAATAAGGATAATGACCGACCTAATAGCATAACAAACTGGTCACAGCTTGTCTTATTACAGTGCTCTAACTAGTAGTTTTACACGTTTGCATCATCTTTTCATTTTTCAAGCTTTCCCCCCCTAAAGTTAAAAGTCCTCATAATTTGCTTGATAGAAAAGTTCTACAGTTATGGAACAACGAGCTAGAATAAAGGTCTAAGGCTTCGCAGAAAAGTACGCGCCATGTTCCACAAGACCACTGTCAATGGCAGAACATATCTTGTAAGATCTGGATGACGGCACCTTGGTCCGCTAGTTTTTATACTATTCTCCGTGAAGATACAGATATGACTCACGAAACAGCAGTAGTAGCGGAAGCGCAGATAAAACTGGTGCCTTCATAGCGCAATAGTTACCAGCGCCAAATACTGCTTAAATAGGAATTTTCCAGACGACGTAAACTGACGTCATAATCTCCAACAGCAGTGTAACATTAGGTAATTCCTGTTGGCCAACCACGTTTATTACAGGTGTCACAGCGAGAATCTTTGTTCACCTCTTTTTGTTCATAATGTGACATAGAGCAAGTGCTCGCCTAAAGTACAGTTATACCCCAAGCGTTATCTATAAGCTGTATACCACCTTACCTATCCTATATATTATATATACATATATTTAGCTGCTCGAAGGCGCATAATTATTTCGGAGCTCCTTAAATTTCAACCCCTATAAGTGATCAGCAATTTTTATTTTATTTTATTTTACTTGAATCAAAATCACCACAAAATGGTGAACTAAATATAAAACTGAGTAAATGTACGGACAGAAGTAACACAAATAGAATAGCGTTTAATTGCTTTGTAGAAACCAGACACTGCTAATCAATCATATTATCCAACTTTAGTAGTAAGAGACCGATTTCCTTGAGCCTACATCTAAATACTTTACAATCTCTAGTACCCAAAAACGAGAGCGGTAAAGAGTTCAGCAATCAGGAAATCCTACTGAAAAGAGTAATGTAGTAACGTAAGACATACAGAACCAGTTCTCGGCAAACTGGTGTTAATGCAAGCTCTTCGTTCGCTTACGGAACGGAAATACCAAAAGTCAGAAAAGCGTGGGCTGTCCTCTTCATGGGTTATTCTGGAACCCACAAGGTCGGCTTCTATTCGCTAATAAAGACTTTCGAAATTGAATTTTTGAGGGCGGTTTCTACACGTTGGGAGGGACTGAGTGTAACCAGGGTCAAGAAATACTTTGTAGTACGGTATTTTCGTGAAAGTTCTTTGGACCTTCCCCATTTTAACGATGTCTTTCTTCAGAGAGGAGTTCCAGATACGGCTGCAACATTCAAGAATGTGGAGGACGTAGGCACTGTAAAACTGGAGCAATATATTTGTACCGGATGTTTGTGCGCTCCTCATAAGACGAAATGAGGCTTTATTGACATTATCGACTCTATTTTATTGGCAACAAAATATACTTTAGTACAAAACCTAAATTTCGTTTTATTTTTAGGTTTGCCAACATATTTCTCAAATTTTCTGCCTCCAATTTCAGTTATAGATGCGTTGAAATTTCAAATTTTGAAGAACTTTAACTTGAGGTGAGAATTAAAGAAAAAATATTGGTAATTGACGTAGCGAATTGTCCGATTACAAAAATTTTCTCACTTTTTGAATTTTTCGACTTCAAAAAAAAAAAAAAAAAAACGGGACCGGAGAGCTAAACCCATACAACCCACACACCCAAAGCCCCATACAGCTTGCAGTAGCCTCTATTCAGAGTGCTTCATGGAAACGATGTGGATGCCTTTATTTGTCTTAGGACAACTTCCGCCGTTCACACGAAACAGTAAAACCCTAGAAATTTTCGTGAAATTTCGTTTCTGAGAAGAAGCGACCTCAGCATTTTCTGTGCCATTTATCAGCATTTATCCTCATTTTATTTTTACAAAGCAAGTGATAGACTGGGGTAGACATTCTTTCGCTGAGGCACACTATTACGTCGACACATAACTAGACGTGTACGAATTTTAACAAGACCAGTGCTGTGCAGTTCGTGAATGATGGGGCGATTTGTGCGCAGTGTTTTCTTCGTATCTACGACAGTTAATTTTCTGATCAAAAGACTAGCAATGGTCTTATGTATGGCTGCCGACTAGACTGCATTTCATTATCACTGGATACCCTTGCAGTTTTTCAAAATATCACTCTGTGACGAATTTTCGAGAACGTATCACCGAAATCGTCGTGTTAAATGGCCTAATAAGGAAACATTTCAGTTACGAAGGCAACCTACCAAACTTTTAAGAAAATTTAGATTTTTTCTGCAATATGCAGACGTTTCAAAGTCATAAGACTCAAAGTCTAAGCTCCGCCTATGCGAAAGCAACTGCTTTATTTTGGTATTCAATGAGCACTGCTGTCTCATTACAACCGCATTAGAAACTGTGATACATGTCACGGCGAAACTTTTGAGCTGATGGTGCCATTTCTGGTACAAATTTTTAAAATTTGGGACTTTTAATCGCTTTGCGTCACCGAAAAAGGAAGGGAAGTCAATATTTTCGATATGGTTTTGTAATGCTACAGTGAGACTTACTGATTAGTGTAGTAAAGTCATCTGCTCTCGTGTGGATGAAAAATATAGGTTTTTCCAAGGCGGTCTTACGATACTTAAAGTCAGCATATGCGGGAAAACAGCATACAACTTTTTTGAGCTTAACCTTACAGTTTTGGCGGGGTGTGACACTAGCACGACAAGAAAAACGACTAAAAACCATGTAATCCGGAGAAAAGTGCCAGCGACAAAGCGCAGTTCGCGCGAAATTTGACGGGTTAGCTTGTTTTTGGCCGGCTTGAATTAACTAACATATCATCGCCCTATCATATAATAAGCTGCATGAAGAAGTTTTCATTCTAACCGCCTCATTCTTATGCTAGTTTTGAGTAATGCTATCGTGGATTTGGACTACGACATACCACCGTACTGTTAATAAACTTCGAATGAGGAATTTGTCCGGCTGTAACATCGTTGCCCGATTTCAAAGCCTCGCGGGATTATAATTCCATTTTTTTTTTCAAAGGAGGGTGGGTTTTTTCAGTTCAAACTGTGAAAGCCCTGGAGAAGAGGACATCTTGTGTACTGTTCTACAAGGAACACGACAACTTTATTTTCCGCAAATGCTGCCTTTAAGGGATAAAAAACAGCGAAAATATTATTTGTAAGAACACATTGCCTTGTTTTTCCATCTCAAAAGTTGTACTCTTAGGTCAATAAGACTTCTGATAATGAAACGCGCTGTATTCTGCAAGACTGTCACTGTCACTCATGTTACAGGGGAATTTACTGTTTGTTTAATAGGTTAAGCGGTGGCCAAAAAGTTGTCAACTTTTGGTTTTCCGGCCGTATCTTTTCCAGTGTTGCCCAATCCCGCTGAAGTTTTTATAAAACTATCATAGCGAATAGCATTACATAAAATACAGTGTAGCGGTTGATCTCACATTTTAGGATTCTTCAAAAAAAATCTGGATCGATGTTGCTGACGACGGCTATTTTGGGTCTTATGATTTCCAAGGTGATCGAAAATCAAAGGCGTGTATTACTTCTACCACAGGACTTTTCCATCACTGGACGTAATGACGGATCAGCCTCAGCAATCACTTCACTTTGGTCAAGCGCTTCGTCAGACTGATGGACTCATTTTCTTCAGAGAGTCTTACCTGTACAAATTTGTAGATGACATCTGACAGTGCACACGCATTTCATGGAAGTGATGAAAGCCGAGACTAAACAAGGAATGTCGGGGATGGCGAAATGGTTCTTTGCTGACACGAATTGCATTATACTATCTCCATAGACGTAGTGGTTCGCACTTAAACCTTCTTGGATCTTCCTGCTCTTCAGGAAATGCAGACCGACGACTTCTCGGTGCCCAAGTGTCGAAAAGGTGATTGAGCATACTTGTTCTGTCGTCATCACCGATAATCAGCTCACAGTTCTGCGAAATAAGCTTAAATGTGAAGCAGTAGCTATGCCTCATCCGACTACGAGAGACAAGTGTTCATTGTTTTATGACGTACCATCGCTTTGAAAATCATAAGGCTCAGAATGCTGCTTTCACCAACACTGATTCGAATTTTTTTAAATCCGAAAAAGTGAAATCAATCAAAACTATATTTTCTGTAACATTACTCAGCTAAGGTAGTTCCATGAAAATTTCAGCAGGATCGGATAACATATGAGAGAGTCACGGCTAAAGAAAACCAGAAATTGACAATCTTTTGGCTTGTACTGTAGGTTGCGGCAAAGGACTGAACTTGAAAAACGTGCTCCCTAAAAAATCGGGCCATGGCTACGTGCATGTGCCCGGCAACGTCCTAAACTGCACATGATCCTCCGATCTATGCCGAAATATGACAGTTTCGCTGGCAAATTAAAGCATTCAAATCTATAGCTCAGTAGCAGAAGTGTCTCTAAATTGTGCGAGCTGATTTTAGAACCAATCCTCTCGACAGAAAGCTTTTGAAGCATGTTCAAGATCGAACAGCCGAAGTCCCACTTTTTAAAATGTTGTTTGCAGCAAGATATTTCTAAAAGTACAGTTAAAGTCCACACCACTGAGTTTCTAGCGCAGGACTCATTAGCCACCCACACAAGTCCATGGTAACCATGGATCCTTTTCGGCTGCTCCGCGAAACCCTCATCGTCTGCGTCACAGGCTCGGCATCTCAAAAATTGCTTGAGCCTGTTCTTCCTGCCAAATGTCATCGAAACGAGCTCGCAGTCAGAATCGAGACACTGCTAAAGATATTATTCTCGGCTTAGCGTAAGTTGCTCTGTGTTGCTTTACCTGACTCATTGTTATTTCTTCTAGCTTGGAAACCAACAAAATTTTTTGGGTAAAAAAGCAAGGGATTGCATTTTGCAATTCTATGGTGATGAAGAATAAGCACAACAGAATTCACATTCCCTATCAAATTCGTAACTTATTTTTAATTCCACTATAATTAGCATCCTACTCAGACAGTATATAAAATTTCTTGGAGCACTGACCTTAAGTAGGACTTCCCGATTTTTCTTATCGGCAATAAAAGGTAGGTAACCTCCAAAGGTGAGACTTATCATTCAATCACTTTCAGTAAAAAAAAATTGCCTTTAAAATTTCAACTATACAACTGTCAGTAAAACTTCCCTTTTTGCGTATATCACTTTTCAGCCCTTCCGGCCAAGGTCCCAGGCAACCAAAGGAAGGAGTAACCACCTACGCGCCGAAGGTGGGTGGTGTTCAAATGTTTTCTCAATATTCTGTTTTAAGTAGAATGTTCTATGATTTTCTAAACAAAATCTGACATCGAAATTCGACAAATTCGAAGTTGGATCTTAAACCATACGGGTGGGGTTAACGTGCAAAATTTAAATGATTCACATACGGAAATGGCGTAGAAAAAGTGGTAGGGCGTGGCACCTTTCCTAATTTACTTCACAAACTTGAATGACCAATTGTTATTACGTTCGAATGATATCGAATGAAAAATATGGAACCAAAGAATGTGTTTTAAAACTGGTGATAGCGCGTTTTTGCCTTTTTCCGGCATGGAAAGGACATTTTTTAAGGAAAATCGACGCAACTCCACAAATTATAGTCTTTTCCTGGCAAATAACTCCACTTCTTTTCGGTGCTTAACCTCAAAGTACAGCATTCTTTTAAAACTACAACATCTCCTAATAATTAAGGGCCAACCTATCTACTATTATGACAGACGATCTCGAAGCGCAAATAATTCCGCAAAGGTAACAGCGTGTTTTGCACATGCATTCGGCGACTTAGTCTTCCCTCACAGCACAACTTCCCAGAAATTGAAAAACTCAGTTTTTCCCATCACGAAGTTACTAAGTTCATTTTTTTCCATAATACGTTTTTTCTAACCAGCAGAACGAAGAGCCAAAGGTGGAACGCGTAGAAAGGGTGATAGTGGACAGACGCCCGGACAGCTCGGCTATACATCAGCTGCAGAACCAGCTGGATGAGCTGAAGCGGCAGAACAAGGATCTCCACCTAGCCGAACAGGTAAGTATTTTGCTGTGTAGTGGGTGACCTTTAGTTATTAACGGCCCCTTTTCCCCAGCCATTTTTAGTTTTCTAATAATTTTCAAACAAAAAATGCTGTAGCTTTTAAGGCTGCGAGAAAACGATTGGAAGCCAATCAGGATGCACTGCAGCAAAGACTCATCAGCTCTGATAGTGGCATAAGGTATGTCTGATACACTATTTTTACTTCCTATCCAGGGTCCTCCTAATAGAACCTTTGTTACTCCGACTTCAAAAGCGCTAAAATACGTTTAATAAAGTCTCTGCTTTCATCGTGACCGTTTCGATTTTATGCTTTGCGACGCTACTCTAAGGATTTTGCAGCAAAGACAAACAGCTTAAGCAGGGAGCTTCAAAAGCGCTGATACGAAGCAAGCACTGGTTTCACAAAATTATTAACTCTATTTTTGATTTCCATCAATATTGAATTTCAGCGTGTACAGATTACTTTACTACTGGTAAAAAACCCCTTCAAGTTTGCACCTGTTCTCGTTTTTAAGATGCCTACCTCGTCCTCGTTCTTTGTAATTTAAAAGCTCACTTCAGCTCAACTTTGATGCCGAGACCAACGGAAATGACATATGATTTCTCACAAACCTGCCCTATACTAAAGTCACAGTAATTACACTCACAGTACACGATAATCGGCTACGGTACAGCTAAATACGTTGGACTATCCCTATTGTTCAGATGACAAGATAGTATGGAGGAATGACATACATAGTTCGCATCTACTGCTATCATAGCATGCCCAAATTATGGATTTTTGCGTTCGAAGTTTTGATACTTCAGAATTTTACTTCAACAAATTCTAGGGCTCGAGACTACGATGATCTGCGCCGCCAAATATCGTCAGTTGACGGGAAGGTCGGTTTAGGCTTGCTACGTAACAGTTAGGTCAAAATAAAAAGCATGACATCCTTCAGATGATGTCCCTGAACAACGATATCAATAGCCTGAGGACCGCCGTAGATCGTCAAATGAGCGATCTCCTGCACATAAACAACGAGATGAAGAGCAGACCAGTCATAGACCCTTCTGTATGTTCTCTTCCCTGAATTTCTGTTTTATTCAAGTTGTGATATGGACCCCGAATCTGATTAGAAGAATATCTAGAAGCTAGCAAACTCAACACAACAAATGGATAGCAAAGTACGCGACCTCCACTCTCAAGTGATGCTACTCAAGCAGACACTGGATACGGAGAGGAATGAACGAGTCAAGGAGGGAAATGCTCTCAATAGCACGTGAGGACAAATCGTCTGCACAGAGTTTTGTCCTCCTTAAGTTCCCTCACAAGCATTTCAACCTATTTTCCAGCCTACAACGACTGCAAGACTACATGAAACAGCAAGACGCTTCAAGAGCTGAAGTGCTGAACAATATCTCCAAGAAAGGTGATATGGACAAGGTGTGCGAATCTAAGTTTGCTAATTTGTCTTAATAGTCTCTTTAGCAAATCGTATAGGAGAAATTGACGGAAGAGGCAAGACGTCTCAACGAGAAAATTGGTCTTATCACAGCCGAGGTGACCCGAAACACAGCCGAAGGGCAGCGGAAACTTCGCGACGAGCTGTACCAGCGATGCGCTGCTTTGGAATCTGTGAGCTGAACGTTTTTCAGTTGTTGATTAATGCTAACGTTGTTTTGGAGTAAATCAGCGCATCTCATACCTCTGCCTGATCATTTAAGCACAGCGTAAGTCTAATCTACAATCAGCATTGTGAAATGAGAAGAATTTACCACGGAGCGCTCGACACCCCTGTTTTTTAAAACATGACAAAAGGCGCGGCTTGACCATGGGGACCCTTTCTATCTTCATTAGCGGTCCTGAAGCGATCAGCGCATTGATCATATCTTTCACAGAAGACAGCAATTTTGAAGTAGCGGGTCAAAACAAACTCGTTATTACTCTATCCTGTAGGCTTCTCAGGAAAAACACTGTGGTTGAGTGTAGCAGTGTTTGTAAGAAAAGGATCCGCAGCGCCATAGTGAAAGGACGGTACTTGTAGCGAAGAAGAACGACAGCTGCCTTTAAGCCTAGATAATTATTTTTAGATTTTAAGCTGATAGTAGGATAGGAAAAATGGTACTCTATAATATCCCATCCTAACAAGCACAAATCTATCCTAAGTTATGAATTTTTTTCACAAACATTGCGTGTTTGCATGAACTTTGCACAGAAACTGGTCATGCCACATAATGCATATGCGCATTTCGATGTATTCACGCTTACAGGCAGCACCCATGAAAAAAATCGATTTTGAGATTTTTACATTTCTTGCACTCTAGCCACACGGTCTGTGCGAAGCCAAAGTTAGAAAGCACAAAAGTTAAAACTGACCTGGAAAATGCCGATAATGCTTGTCGCACTTGTCCAAGTTACGAAGGTAAGCAGACGAGCTCCCGACAGACAAGACGTTGATACGGTAGGACGACAAAACTCGTCCGCTCACCCTCGTAACTTGGACAAGGGCGGTAAGCACATTCCTGACATTTTCTCGGTGAGTTTTAAATTTAGCCCTTTCTAACTTTAGGCTTGAACAAACCGTATGGCTAGGATACAAAAAGCGGAAAAATCTCGAAGCCGGTTTCTTCCTGGGTGCTGTCTTTAATTTTCAGACGCTTTGAATACGGCTAAAATGTCGTCATTCGAAACTTATTATTCCGCATTCCCTTATGAGCCAAACTCCAATCCGATCTCATTTTGGAATAATAAGACCTTTCAAGAAATCAGATGATTTCAATAGGCCGGCCATTCGCTAGTAAGCTGGCATTAGATGAGCTGTATAAAATAAGCGTACGCAACGGGCGGACGGCCGAATGAGCAACAGGCTTTTAGCCGAATGGAATCGAATTCAGGAGATCAAATCTATGGTCGATCCCTAAGTTTCTCATATTGCGAAAATAATGCCGACTGGATTTTTCACTATTCACATAACTTGGCTTGGAGCATAGGGATAGAACATTGGAGTTTTTTTAAAGCAAAGCTCCTGTAGAAAGAGATCTCGTTTTTTCAAGGAAAAAACCAAAGACAGAAGTAGATCAATCGTCCCCTCAATCAATCGCTCGATAAAAGCTGCTGCAGTTTCTTGCGTAGACCGATATGGTCGAAAGCGATGCTACTCTCAATCGCTGTACTTCTAAAAAGCTCAAAACACAAAAGTAAAACTGTCACTTTCATCAGTATTAGCAGATGTCAAGGATCAGAAAACACT
>KN551489.1:12563-24306 GCA_000797555.1 Oesophagostomum dentatum | reverse complement strand
TAGGAAAATTGTAGGTTCCGGCTTTTCCTTCATTATTCAGTACTGCTAACCTGTTAAGATCCCCACTTACGAATAGCTTAATTTCTAAGTAATTAGAAAAAGATTTTCATAATATTAGCTTTTCTCAAACCACCTGTTCTCAGATTTTAGTACCAATTTTCCCTATATGACACGCCCATATTTCTGTGCTCACGGACCAAGATTAGAAAGTCAGAGAAACCGATACGATTTTTCCAACACCCTGTGCTTTTCAATTTACAACGACATTTCCGTCCAGCCATATGTACAAGCTTTTGCTAGCTAAGCAACGCATATCATTTCGTAGCTTTACGTCTGTTTGTTGTGTGGATTATCGACACAATTCAGGTACAATGACTGCGCTTTGTGTATGCGATTAGTATGGCATTAGTCAGTTATATTACGCAGGAAATACTGCAAAATATCCTTGCTCTGGAGTGATGTATGGTGGTGGTTAACTTGCAGTAAAATCTTCAGTTTTTGAATAAATCTGAATTTTTGGGAGGGTATGGGTAATCAGACTGGACTAAAACCAATCGGAAAATTCGCGTTCTTCAAACTTTAGGAGCTCTGTGGACAAAAATGCGGTGGTCAGTTGAGATAAATAGGGCCTTGAAAGAATAGCTGAAGGCTCATTTCCGTTTTTGCTTAAAAGTTTAAAAACGACTAGGATATTCGAAGAAGTTCCCATCTTCTGTCTATCAGAAAGTCGGATATTTTCGATTTTCAGTGGCAATTTGCCAAAGTTATGACTTTTTAAAATCGTTTTAGCTACTTTTTCTCTATACGTAGTATCTGGCCACCCTAAGCATCCACAAGGTTTCCTCTTAATAAATAAAGCCTTAGCAAAAAAAACAGTAATAATTATCGACGTAAACAATAACATTAAAAACATATAGAAAAAAACTTCCAACTGCACAAAAGCAATGCAACAATTAAAGTAGGAAGGTAATAACATTACTGGTAGATTAAGCAAAGAAAGGAATGTCACAGGAGTAAGAGACTCCAGACACTTATATATTATACCTATAAAAGCAGAAAATTTCTGATGGATGGCTGAGTTTTCGGCAAATTCCTCGAAATTCGAAGCTGCTCTGCGTGTGAGAATTTCGTCTTGGGTTCATTTGCAGATTTTCTAGCGCTTCTATCAACTATGCCTTTTTTCTTCGCTCCAAGTCTTATGGGACGTCCAATAGGCGTTTGATGGCGAAACCCGAAAGTCCAAATTTCGAGCAATTTCAGAAGCTCTGAAGACGGCGAAACTTGCCGAAATGTCGGGCGAAAATGATCCAACTATGAACCTCCTTGGTATAAGAGATTGAAATATAATTCTTAAATGCCGCGGTTTAAAGGAAGGGAAAAAATGGAAACTAATGCCATGAAATTTTCGGTTCGATTTTGCCAGCTTCTTGCTGGACTTGTGTTCTGAACAAATTTCCTTGACGGTTCTAGGTTTTACTCTACAAACCTAATCCTTCAACAGACTTCCTCCTAATCAGTCATTCTAGCCTCGTCCATAGTCCTCATCAGGTGCAAAGCTATCAGCTCGTAGTTTCAAGCGCTTAGCTCTTTCCAACGAGGTGATAGATGTTGTCTAGCTTGCACTCCTCCCATTGCAAAGTACACGTCAACAATTCAAAGTGAGGGTGGTTTTCTCCGGAAGACAATGGATGAGTTGCACTTTTTCTGCAAGGGCATCTGCAGGAAATTCTAGCACTTTTTGTTTGTCTCCCTAGTCTGGAGATGTGGGGCTGATGTCCGCTAAAGATTCATCTGGAGAAAATACCTAAACTGGGTTGACACTGGCTGTTTAAGAAATTTCTCAGAGAATTATGATGGAGATTTTTCGCAAGATAGAGCAAGTTCTGCAAAACAGACTTTTAGTGGTTGCAGGATTCCGGCTACGCGGAGATGAGCTCAGTGAAGAGAAATCCAATGCTCGGATCGACACCGCAGCTCGATAACTCAGGTATTTTCTAAGAATTTTTTAGTAGTGCTCTCAGGTAACTTACTTTAATTCAAGCTCATAGTTTGAGAATAAAACTTGAAGTAAAAGTTGAGATCTTGAAATCTCAGCAAAATTTATTTTTGTTTTCCGGCAATACTCAGATCCAGATCAACTCTGACCATAAGTAGCAGCACTGATCTAGGTGCTCCAGATGTCGTTGTACTCTCTTTTAGCCCCATACTATTATAGCACTTCCAGCTGCCAGATGTAGATAATAACATGGGTAGAATGGAGAGACACAGGAATAGGTGTTATTCTACTTTTAAAAAAGGATACCTTATTCAAGACAACAAAAAACTATTAAAAAACCCTTTGCCTTAGGTTCACGCGAAAGTTCGTTCGGTTTTTTTCACACTAACCACCTCTTTTGGTTCATATCTGTTTATGGTCGCATGCAGTAAATATTCTTATGGCTCTCATCTTTCTCAAACGAAATTACAACAAAAATTCTCTATCAAGACCATCCTTACTGAATTTTTCCCTCACTGTACATAGAAGGACAGATTGGCAAAGGGGATTACTAGTATTCTAATTGTTTGCAAGCTAGCAGAACAGATACCAAATCTTAGATCCTATCTTACCCGGAAATTTTCTCTGAGAAGAGCAGAACTTGGGTACACGTCGCAGTGAGCAGCAAAGAATAGTGGAGATAATTTTTTCCAATTAAAGGCAGCACCCTCGCTAAGAACGCTTCCTGAGTTCTGATCGGATTCTGGAAAAGGAACTCAAAAAATGGGTTGAGGTTCAAATTTCTCAACTGAAAAGTCATTCCTGACAAAGAAAACAGTCCCAAAAAATCATCCTCAATTTGGTGGACGAGTTTTCTGTCTCCTCGCGCGGTTACTGTTGTAGTGGTCTAAACCCTTAAGTGCGACGACATGGAAGAGTCTTTCAATTCTACTCATATCCAGTGGTTATGGCGCTCTAACTTGCGTGGAAAGATCGATGGACAACTCGTCCACGAAATCACGGACGAGTCTTCTGAAGCGATTTTCTTGATCAGCAATGATTTTTCAACCGAGAAATTTTAACCTCTGCACATCTTTATGTTCCTCTTTCAGAATGCTTCGATAACTCAGGAAGCATTCCGAGCGTGGGTGCTGCCTGCAATTTAAAACACTGGTTTAGGTTTTGTAGTGCAAATAAGCAAACCGGGTCCAATTTAATATTAAAATTTCGTATAGAACTGCAGGTTTCCGCTTCTGAACATATTTCCAGTCCTTATGTACCAAACTAATAAAATTTCTTTCCATGTAATGATACACACTGTCCAACTACATTTCGGAATACATCATCGATATTCGGGCTAAAATCGGTCAATATTAATTTAATAATTCAAACCGTGCAAAGGCTGTAAACAAGCTATAGTACTGCTGCTGAACCGACTCTTTTATTCCCATCCCCAGGAATTTCGCAGTGAGACGAATTGTATGAGATTGCTATCAGATTGTAGCCTTTGTTTACGCTTAGCTGTAGAAATTATGATCTCAGACTTTCAAGTCCAGCATAGGCATTAGTAAGAGCCAGAGAAACAAACAGCGGTCTTGGCGCCGCCTAGCTTTAATAATTAGCTTGCTGCGTTCTGACACCTTTTTCAGCAGTCTGAAGCTCTTTAAAGAAAAGCTATCGTTATCCTAGCAGAAGTCAGATGTGATCTTCCCATTCTATAAAATAAGTGCCTAAGTTTTTCTTTTGAATTTACGCGAGGCTTCTTTAGTCTTCTACGAACCATACAGTGAGTAACCTATATTTGTAACTGGCCCAAAACCTCTTGAAGCGCTAGACTTCCTAGAAAAAGCCCAGCTCAAAATTCTGCTGTTTATAAAAGATGGCGCGAAAGTTTGAATTCGCCACTTTTCTTTGGTTCAAAAAAAAACTTTTCGGGACTCTCCGAATCACTTCCCGTGACGTCAACTCTTTTTTAGAAAACATAACCGCTTTAGATTTGAAAATGTCTAAGTTTTATCGATCAATAATATCAGTTACCCTTTGGTATAGCCGTAACTGTCCGCAAGTACAGAGCAACGCTTCAAACTGGCGGCAGATTTCACAAATTTTACGTTTTCTTTTGATGAAAATGAACAATGTGAGGGTGGTGTGGTTCAGAAGAAATCCGAATTTTGTTCTGGTAGGTCCATGCCGGAACGATACCTCTCAACGATCTCTTGTGGCCGAACTAGCCATTATTCAGCATTGATGTCTTCGGTGGTAAGATCCTTAGGAGACATTGACTGTGATGTTGGTGGTTTAGATATGTATCACAAAACTATTGAAAGATTCATTTTTAGAGATTTGTATATAAAGAGTTGCGTCAAAATGGGTAGAGTTTCTCACACTTTTTATCGTAATCAAGGTGGCTGATGAAGACTATTGTGCTTGTTGTACTTACACAAATCAGAAAGAAAAGGCGTCTCGAAATTAGCTGTAGCGCAAACTGATGGTCAGCCGTTACTGTCAACAGCAAGTTTTGAGTGGAATTTTGCACCATGGCTAATGATTTCTGCAAATGGCTGCACACCTTACAACTTTACACCGACTGGTCAACTCGACTGTACTAATAGTAAGGACCCTCATAAGTTACCCTTTCCAATAGATTTTCAAAAAGGATGAATACGCAAACCTTCAAATACTTTTCTTACCCTTCATGGGTTCATAGATATGGGTGACCACGAGCAATGAAATGTGAAACTTTTACACTTCTGGAATATTCCAGACATTTTTGGGAGCTTCTGCGCTATCCGAGCTAGCAAGGTTCTTTCTGAATATGTTTTTCCCTATATATAAGCATACTTTCCTTTTCGTGGACTAAGGTCAGTGAGTTGGGCGAGGTCAGGATCAGATGGAGCGCACAGTGCCTGAATAGCATGGAAATCAACTGAAATTTCTATATATGAATGAATTCCTCAACCTTAAGCTAGCTACTGCAGTAGATCACTCTGGACGCGTGTGATGCTCCTGTAAATAAATGGTCCGCCCACTTTGCCAGTCCTAGTCCGCGAAAAAGAGCATAAATTTATAAACGTTTGGCTGTTACTTCTGTGCCAAACCAGGTTCTTAAGGGGACAAGGGGACACGTTTATTTGCCTGGCGTTTTGGCTATTAAGGCGTTTTCAGAGGCTCTAATAGAAGGTCGCTTTACTTTAATTCACAATCGAAACAATATCTAGCTGAGATTAATCGAATCGCAAGTTAGGAGAGGAGTTCGATTGTTCCGATCGTGAATTAAAGTAAAGTGACTTTCTTTCAGAGCCTCTGAAGACGGTTTAATAGCCGAAACGTCAGGCAAATGAACGGGTCTACTTAAGAACCTGGTTTTGCATAGAAGTAGTAGTCAAATGTATATAAATTTATACACTTTTTCGCGGACAAAGACTGGTAAGGTGGGCGGAGCCGTCTACTTATTGATGCACACACGCGTCCAAAGTGATCAACAGCGGTAGCTAGCTTACGGTTGAGGAATTCATTCATATATGAAATTTTAGTTGATTTTCATATAAAATAAACGGGTCTACTTAACAACCTGGTTTGGCACAGAAGTAACAGCCGTAGGACATTATGCCCCGGGTTTTATAGTCAGAGAACATGGGAAATTTATACACATCTATTAATAATGTTAACCGTTTTGGCAGTTTGCTTGGGAGCTACTTGAAAGGTCCTCGTACCTAATATCGCCAAGGAGATCGCATCATCAATCTAATCTAGTTCAAGCCCTAAAATTGGAAAGTGCGAAAGATTGGCCTTTAAATTATTTGTGTTAGTAGTATAAAACCGAATATTTAGTTGAAGTTCCATTTATGAAGTAAAGTTGAGCCTTTAAAACTAGCTGCCTCTCTGTGTTGACACGCGTTGCCGTAGAAATCGCCGTGAAATAGCCACCTTTACCTGGTTGTGATTAGAGGCGGCGGCCTTTCCGGAACAACTTTCATTGCTACTCTGGCAACCTTTTAGTCAGCTATGGGTTCTTCCTTTCACTTATCCACATGAAAGCTCAAGTGGTAGTTTACTGAGTGCTTACTGAGTCTTCTGCTTAAGGTATCAATTTTTAGCATTAGTCTAACAAGTATGCTTTAAAAGCAAGCAAAATTATAGAATTTTTGTTTCCTAGATGAAACAAAACCCAGCATATCTAGCGCTATTCTATATAGTTCTACTTCCTAAAAGTTGAATCACTAAAAAAACAAATTTCTGAGTAGTTTCTTTTTATGATAATCGCTTCCTTTCATTTTCGACGTTTTTGTTTCTGCTCCCTTTTCTGGTTAATTTGCCCAAGACACCTGGAACAAGTTTGTGCGAACAATTTGGTAACAAGCACTGCATACTCTGGGCCATAATTTTCAACTTTTAAGTTTAAAAAGGCTGAAAATTTTAATTCCCTGGTAGTGAACAGCACTCGTTTAAAAATTTTTGCGACTTACTAATATTATCAAAAGAAATAACAAATTTTTGATGCCGACCCCAGCCAACCCCGCCCCCTCTCCTGAAAATAGGTCCGAAAATTTTTAAAAGTGGCCCGGAAGCCAGAAAAAAGTTAAAAAGGTTTTTTTTTCAATTTTTGGAGGTTAATTTTTTTGAAAAAAATTATTACTGATCAAAAATGCCAACTTTTATTTAATTTTAATTTTTTAAAAAATTTTACTTATTTACTTGTTTAAATTTTGCGATTTGCTTTGGCACTTCCTCAGCCCTGCTCATTTTTCGCCTGAGAAGGCGTCCCTCCCCCCCCACATACACACAAAAAAATTTCCGTGACCCACTTACTGTGTACAATTTCAGTAGGAACCTCATAATGGAAGTTGCTCCTACAGTCTACTACACTAAAAATGACCCCAGAGTTTACGACGCTGGACCTTGAACGTGTCCGGATAGGTTAACTTATTAGTAATGGCAAAAATCTTCACTGAAATCGTACGCGCACAAAAGACTGACGCGAAAAGATGCCTCTGTTCGCGAAGAAGGCAGTAATTAGCTTTTTCTCCAACTGTACATCCTTAAGAAATTAGGCTGACCGATTCTAATATTCAGCTGTAATTGTGCTTCAGTTTAGTTGAAGTTCTAGTTTAGTTAAAGCTCTTTCCTTTGATCGCACTATAGCTGGCTTCATTCTTATGCCCCCTTAGAGATGAAATCGCAAAAAGTCGGGAAGGACGGTAGATCCAGAATTCCTGCGAATCTGTTGCTCCCCTCGACGACGCGTTCTCTGAAAAGCTGAGATCCTCAGTCTCTATCCGTAGGAGGGCAGATTGTCTTGACGTGCTCCTACGCCCACCGATAATCCTAAATCGGCTCAGTAGCCAAGAATGAAGACTACGTGGGCTCTAATGCTGTAAATATTTATGATTTGGAGGAATTATAGTAGATGTAGCAATAATTCTGTGAGCAGGACCTAGAAATAACATGGAAATTGATTCTCAAACTCTCAGCGAATTAGCAGCCTATGTATAGCCAGTTTTCGAGCTTTGCAAAGCATTAAATTTCCTGTCCTTCCTAGGAAAGACAACTTCTAGAGCTCTAGTGTCCACGAGCGTGCTGAAAATGCTGAATCAGCTGACTTTAACAATGAAGAGAAATCGTGAGGACTTTATAGTCCTTTCGCAAGACTTACGCGGGGCGGAGTTTAACTGTCGACTGCAGGCGGTACACATTATTGACGTCAAGTTTGCTAGGAAGCAAGAACGCAAATCAGCTATCTAGATTTGGTACCCTAAGATACAATACTATTCTTAATATTATTCAAGAACTCAAATCTAGGCAACTGGACGGTGTTTATGCCCTTTATGCTAATCCGACATCGGCAGTGCGTACTGTCCGCAGCCAACAATACGGCCCCGCCCATCTGCAGTCATACGAAAGGACTTTGCATAATAGAAATAAAAAAATAGATAAGTAAACAAACAGTACGCTTACCGCGCTTACATGACCTACCTACATTTGTAAATACTGTCAGAGACAGGGAGCTCTGATTCATAGTAACAATTCTTCTAAGCTTACTGATATATAATTACGTTAAACACTCATTCGATTTAAATATATGTATGAAATGCCGCATTTGAAAACGTCTCAACATCAAACGGTACTTCAAAACTTCCCAATTTTTTCCTAGCCAATTTGCTTCTTGTAGAGGTGCCAACAATTTATCTTCAAATATAGCAACATCATATTTTTGGGTAAATTACATATGATTCGTGGAGCAAAACAGTTCAATCCTTTCCTAAAATTCCGCAAGAAAATTGTTAAGTCCTGTTTACTGAAGATCTTTATCAAGAAGGAAGTAGCTAGTGAATTCTTACGTGGAGTAAGTTAGATTTCAAAAAATACTCATCAGTTGTACAGAGTCCATCGGACCTCAAACTTTTTTGAGGTTCTGGCTTTGCTTGCACATTTGAAACTGCACTGTCGTTCTTGTGGCAAAAAAAATTATGAAGCCTCGCAGAAAAATCTGAAGAAATGGAAATATTTTTTGCGTAATACGAAGAAATAAGGTTGAGCTCCTTTAAAAAAAATAAACATTGATGCAGCCAGTCCTCTCCAATTCTCCAAAAATAATCCACTTGTCACAAAGAGGCAGTCTGGATGTTCAGTGCGCTATATTTCGCGTTGGTAAGCTTAAATTTCTACGCAGTAACAAGTATAACCATTTTAATAAATACGAAGACGACTTATTTCCAAAGAGGAATAAGAAATGCTACCTTGGAAGTTACTTTGGAAAGCTTTAAGAGAGAAAGAAAGTGTGATCCATATGTGGCCATCGGTCTGAGCTTAGTCATATGAGTTCTGAATTAGAGAACTAATTAAGGCTTCAAACCTTGTCGCTCAACAGCTGCTAAGAATAAATCCATTGCTATCGGGGTGAGCCGGCTGGTATATACAATAGCCTAGTAGCTCATACAGAGATAATATTTAGATATATTTATTTTCTACCGTATCTGTACTCGCTCATGAACTGATTTCATTCCCTGTCGGCAGTGGTCGGAGAATAACCTAAATGGCGTTAGTCTTTAAAACTAAAAAAAACCCTTTAGCAGACCTCTGACACCCCTTACTGGTGGTTTAAAAAATTTCCATGCTAGAAGAAAAGTGTTATAATTGAAGCCAGTTCAGCAGTCCGTTGACACTGTATCGATACGAGCCGTGCGTTTTTTTTAGAAAAGCAAAAAGAATCATCGTCAGCATCATCATCTTTCTTAGATGTTAAAATTGCATGTATACGTTCGTCTTGCTACCAATATTTCGCTGATTTCGAACTGAAATTCGAAAATTTACTTGTTAATGAACCCAAACTTTCGTCGTTCCCTGCAAGAATGCATAGAGAAGTTCACACTGTCTCTAAACCACAGTGGATCTGGGGTTATGCTACTTCTTTCACCTACGCAAACCCACAGCAAGCTCTGACGTGGTTCATTTGCAAATCCTGTCAACTACGTTGCGACTGCGATTATCAGAGACTAATAGTTCTTTGCGCTAATAACGTCATTCTACAACTTTGGTCGGGCTACGACACAGGTGCTGCGTACCTATTTAGGTGAACCTTTCAGTTAGCTGTTACATTCTATGCTGCCACCTGTGATTTGAACGTGCATTCCTGCATGGAAATCGTTTTTGAGATTTTTATCTCATTGGATCATCTGTGAGGTGTTGACAGCGATGCACTTCTAGCTTCGTAAAATTCCTCTACCCTGTCTTTAAGGCACCCAATTGTTAAAAAATGGCCAGTTTTGTATTGATTTTTCGACAGTTTACCAAGTCCTTGACAAGATCAAACGCGTGCAAAACTTGTTGAAAAAAGTTAAAACGAGTTGCTTCTTGACATCTATTAAAGTCTACATGAATGAACAAGTTAAAATCATGCAAACTTGCTCCTCTTCCAGTTCTGTACATGTCAGGGAGGGGTCCGCCAAGTTCCCGTTTTTTGGCATTTTTACAATTTTCTATGGACATTTTCGCAGTCAGCACGGCGACCTTAAAGTGTTTTTGTCTGACATGAAACTCAAGCTTGAATACTTCCCACTAAAGACTTCCGTAGTCCCATCTTTCTGCGACGGTTCTGATCACCGCTTCCTTCGAGCAAAGGTGCGACTCAAGCACAAGCTGAAGAACATCTGCCACTGCTGGAAGAGGGGGAAATGATATCGTGTATGACGATGCGCTACTTGAGGAAGGATCATCCCGACGATATGCCTATGCGAGTCGTTGAGGACCTAAGTGAAGCCTATGGCTTGCTTCTTAAAGAAGTGGAAGCCCGTGCAAGGCGAGCCTTGAAGCCTCGCGCAGCAAACCTTTGACGTATCTCGAAAGCCATTGAGGAACTGCTGAGAAAATAACAGTTTTGAGGCTCGATCTGAACGCTCAGATATCGAGGCGCTGGAAGCGAATAGCGTTTGCAGAAGAGCCTTGCGGGAGGATCAGGTATAGATAACCAAGGATTTTCGAAGCAGCAGAATGAAGAAGTAGTCCGAAGAAATATTAATACAGTTGGCACCGGGAATCTGATTGAGAATCCCTATTTCGTCAGATTTTCTTACCAAATAGGGATTCCCATTCAATTGCCACTGTCCGCCAAAAACAGTTGCTTACAGTGCCTCGCCAACGAGATCGGCGAATAAGAGGTACGTTAGCTACGATACAGTACAGTCGTGATGAAAATGGTTTCTCGATTGGGTAGATTGTTTGACAGAGCGCTGATCGAATAAATTGCATGTCGTTCACCCATTTAGGCTCTGAAGAAGGCGAGATAAGTCGAAACGTACGGCCTCAACAAAAATTGTATGAATAAGTCTAACAATGCCGAGGCTTATTGAAAGACGAGCATTTGAGCTAGTCTGAAGAAATGTCGTGAGGACCTCAATTTCATGCTCCACTAGCAGCACTGCTCCAGAAGGATGGTGTTCCAGGATCTTCCCGCACTGAGGTCCTCACATGGGACGATGTGATGGTAGCGATGAAATCATGAGAAAAGAAAAACCGACATAAAAGGACTAAGAATGAGATGAAAATGAGATGCGGTGAAAACATCCCAAGTATGGCGGATTTTTGCGCTCGGACAACTCATCCCTTCTCCCAGAACTTGTGCAATTTATACAATGACACCCTAGTTCATCTTCATGCGATTCTGAATTTTCGTGCGCTCTTTCTTTTGTTTTGAACCGCTTTTATGGAGACGGTTCAGAATCCGCAAAAACCTGGAAACTCATTTTTCCACGGTTGCTGCCTTTAACGATGGGTTCTTACAAACCGCCAACCTTTTTACGTCGAAAGATAACCGAATTTGCGGAAGAACGAAATCTTCGACCATCGGGACAGTACTCCATTTGAATTTTCCTTCGAAATGTCTTGATGTCCTGCCTTCACCGAGTGATGTGGCGAAAAGCCGGAATTATTCGCTCCAGCGGATTAGAGGTCGAGAATCAAAGGTCAGGATTCTTGTTCTTCTCCTGGCCAATTCAATTGTCTCGGGCTTCATTTGATGCCGGCTAAGCGCCCGATCCTCCCACACTCAATGACTTCCTGCACTTTCGCGCCGGGACGCTTTTTTCGAGCCGAGAATGAATGGGTGGGGTTACATGAGTGCAAGCGGAGACATATCTCGAAACCTATATCACACGAATCCTGCCTGACGATCGCTGCGCTATGCTTCGCTCGCATCATATGTTCGGTAAAAAACTACGCAGCACTTCCGTTTCGGCACCGTCATGTAAGTCTAGCTTCTTGTTTCCCTTAGAA
>KN551485.1:16382-27730 GCA_000797555.1 Oesophagostomum dentatum | reverse complement strand
CGTGCTTGATATCGTATTCAGCAAAGGCGCATGGAACGGGACGCGAATCAACTGCCTTAAGGTCTCTTTCTGGTGTTTTTTTTTTCTTTTAAAAATTGAATAAAATACTACCTTGTTTCGCAAACAGACGAAGAGGCAGTCGTCCTCGTTGACGTTGAGCACAGTATTCGAACTGCTTGGTACTGCATAATGGGAATCTGCAGACCGCACGAAAAGCACTGCTGTGTTATTTAGGCAGTCGGCTAAAAAGAACAAATTGCACTCGAGAACATAGCCAAGATAAGGGTTGCCTAACCACGAGAGGAAAAGAGCCGTCGATGTGTGCTAGCGCGAAATCTAGATTCCACTATTCTCAATTCATTTGGAGTCGAGCAGAGCCCATTGCCATCGCACCGAATAACCGGATCATGACTGGGAGACAGGTCCTCGTCTGAGGAAAGAATGTCTGAAAAACGTTAATAGTTAGAGGAATTTATGAATTGCTTGCAGAGTTATTTGCTGTTTCTTACTGGCTGGTCTTTCACGAGGTTGGGCCATTTTAAAACAGTTTTTTTGGAACTAAAGGTAATAAAACGATCTGAATGTTTCGCTGGTCCGTTAAGTCATGTCCACACTAGAATCTGCAGCAGCACGCAATCAGTGCAGGTGACGAATGCATTGGACATTCAATGAATGGAGTTTTAACAAATTTTAATTGGAGGAAATACCACAAATATGTTTTCTTTGTCGAAGCAAGAAAATTATGTGATGAAAATGAAATTACGGACCCCAGTAAATTTCAGCATTCCTGTTAAACAGAAAATCCCTAAACAGAGCTCAAAAATATGCTGAGTGCCAACTTGGAACAGTCCATGTGAAGAAGTGAAGGTACTATCATGCGTTTATACTTTTTAGGCACTGATAGTCGCTGCAATGCTAAAATATCGGCCAATCGTGTTGTCTGCAAACTACTACGCTCAGGTCATGCAATGGGCTAATTAATTGAACAGCTGAAACAGAACTGAAGACAGTCACTAGTGCCCGTAGTAATCCCTCACTGATATGATCTCACCTTACATCAGCGATCGCATCGGTGGTGAGCGAGGTGGACGTACGGAGAAGTTCGCCAGCACGCTGAATGATGCCACGCTCACCACTGACGTGGTGGCGCAGCGATGGGGAATCATGTGACGATCTCATCTCATGAGGTGGCCTATAGCTTCATGAATTCACTGCGGTCAGGAACCGGCGAAATAGCGCAGCGGAGAGGCTCGTAAGTTGTTCGCGGTCGATTTACGGTGAGCGTGAGTCGACATGCAATTTTGCGTCAAGAAATTACACCTGTAGTCGCATGTTCGTACGTGGTTTTCTTGAAACCTTGTGTGCAAAGCGTGCAAACCTTGAAGTCATGTAGAAACGGGATTCGCGCAAGCCACTTGGCAACAAACAAAGCGATGGCCGGTGATAGCACCGATCGATGCTCTCATAAGATCATCTCACCGGCGCCCTCCCGATGGTGAAGCGAGCGCGTGGATCGCCTCATGAGATGAGCTCATCGGAGGGATTGCTACGGCCGTAGGTTTACCTATTTGAAGAAATGAAGATTTCTAGAAAGCATAGATAACAGGGATCAAAGAGTGTGCACGCGAAAGAATTGGCGAGATTTTCGCACGAAGAGACAGAGAATGCCCAGCAGAAAAGTAATTTTCAAGGCGAAATCTCGGTGCTCTGTCTCGACAACGACGTTTATCAACATATTAGGAGTTTTGAATTTACACGACGATGAGTCAGTGTACTGGACTGGGAAAACGGCCAAAATAAACCACATGGATCCTGCAACTTACCATTGGTGTACTTTGCCTGCAAAGATTTGTTCAAACATCTGTGTAGTCAAAGGAATCAGACACGCTTCCTTTAGTCCGGGAACTAATGATATACTTTGACGGATCGTCAGGTGAATTTAAAGTGTCACATATATAATTCTACCAACGTTGTTTTGGGGGTCTGCTACCCTGAATGCACTAAGTTTTTGCTTAGCTGATATGGTCCTACGAGTTATAAGCTGAATCGGACCTCTCATGCTCCAGCACTGCATAGAATTGCTTCAAAATGGATGCAGCTGGCACCCACGCCAAAATTTTCTATCATGCGCTGAAATCCTTGCTCTTGTTCCATGCAACCGTCTTCGCAATGGTTTCACCCGTCTTCCTTAGATGTTCTTCTTTCGTTCTTATTAGTTCTATGTAGCGCTGGATCACGAGAGGTGTATATGTCGTTGTTCAGCTCCTCAAACTGTATAGCGCAGACTTTCTTGACATCTACAAGTATTTTTGCGCACAGCTTTTTTTCACGGTTGCCCGTTGTTGACTCTCTATAATTTACTCTCGCAAATTAAATCTTTTTATCGTGTTCTGATTTATATGAGCTACTAAAATTTTAAGACCTTCAGCTTCTGTAGAATTCTACGAATAGGTAAGAAATTGTTTTTTAAATACAGGGACACTGCCGACAGTAAAATCCTATGAGAAAAAGGTGCGAGACTATCCACCCTGACCGCGAGTTCGCGTATTGGCCTGTTCAAATGCGGCTACTAACTCGTCCACTTTTCCGTTTGAATTTGCGTTGATTCTGAGCGGAAATTTGGACGAATTGGTGGAGCGGCGGTCCGACCCCGCCTTTCCCAAGGTGGATAGTCTCGCACCCATGAGAAAGCGTAGCAGGCTAACTTCGAGCACGTGTTTCTTACATTCCGTTTAAGGTAAAACTATAAACTCGCAGAGCATAACGACATATTCGAAGTAGAGGAAGAACTTTGTCTTACCTTTCATACATCCTTTAAGATTGTGATGTTTTGGTGTGTAGTAGGTATAACCTAGTCGATGCTTGACGACAGCAGGAGGTTCTTCGATTTGGTCGAAAACTTCACAGGTCGAGATTGAAGCTCCATAATTAAGTGAGCGGCAGCTCGGCGCTCTGGAAACTTACGGATCTTTTTTTTAAATAAAAAAGGGAATTCTTGGTTTAGCATAAAAACGTGTGAATGAATGTTCTGGAAGATCTGGACAAATTTGGAAGCTCAATGCAAAGCGAAGGTCCCTTTAAAAGAAGGCGATCAGTTCCTGGGTTCTTCAGCTGCAAAGCTGACGACCAGAATATCTCTGTCTCAACTGCATAATTTTTAGTACGGCATAAGACAATGCAGAGCCTTGGAGCAAACGACCAAGAGCCGTCTTCGTCCAAAATATGTAGACGACAACAGCGGCTGCTTTAGATGTAGCCTGACCTTGGAGAATTTAAAAGAATTATGTACCCACTCAGAAGCTTAGTTGATAAGCTATGAGCAGTTTAACATGACACGTTGTTCTTAGATTGTCCGACACGAAATTCTGTATCTGAATGGAAGAAACTGATACTAAGCACCTTTGCAGTAACTTTTATAGAAACTGTTGCTTGTCAGCTATGTTGTCAAGGATTAAAGTTCTGAAAGCATACGCTGAGGTTTAATTAGTCGGTTAAATGAAAAGTTATCAAATATGACTTTTACTAAAGTTTTTAACCACCCCTGGAATGCCGAAAGTCCATAAGTGACTGGAAAGATGGTGTACGAAAAATTCAGTGTAACGGAAATTAATAAAATATCACCTAATGGAAAGAACGCTATGAGATTTTAGATATTCTTGGAAATTTGAGAGATATGCAAAAACTGACTTAAAGACAGCGTATCATCAAAATCTGTTAGTGGGTTTTCCTAGTAGGACTGTCAAAGAACTTCCGCCCTCTAACCATGGTAGTAGCGTAACCAGGGTATTCAAAATATACCCAGGTTTCAAGAGAACAACTGATATCTAAAGACTTTGGAACAAAAGGCTTGATATCTGCTTTTTAACGGTATAGATGTCCCCAGAACAAGTTTCGTTTTACCCATTTCTAGACCGTTCAAAATGTGAAAAAGGTGAGTTCCTGCTGACGATATTCTGCTCTTGTAACATGAACAAAAAAGTTACAAGCATCAGTGTAAAGAGTTGCACACAAGAAATTTGATTCGCTTGAGCCATATCCACCGTTATTTTTTCCAAGCACCAGCCATTTTCTCAGCAGGTATCCCTCCGGTAAATATTGTTAGCCAAGCAAACACAGTCACGAATTTCTTCTCCTTAATTTACAGAGTGGCTTACTTGGCTTACTACTACTTACTAGTCCATGTAAATAGTGCAATAACATAATGAGTGAAGAAATTCCTTTTCATCTTACTATAATAGTTTTTGTATTTACCGCTCATGATTTACTACTCTCTTTGCTTCTGTGCACTTGTAACTTCTATGTTTAATTGATTTGCTAATTACCGACACGCTCAGAATGATTTGTTGTTAGTTCTGTTGTAGCGCACCTTGAGCGCAGTCAAAATAAAACAAAATACGAACACATTTTGATTTTCTGCCCTATCTGAGACTGCTGCATACGTAAACTCTCAGAGAAAATCACATTTTTAACAATGGTAATTCTTAGGCTCCGCCCTCTTTGGTATCACATGAATTCGTCCACGCTTAATTTTTTCGCACACGCACAGAGTTCCTCCCCCAAGTTCCTGCTTAGTCAAAGTGCGGGAAGTAACTCCAGAAAGAATTCCTCTCACACGATGCCTAATTTTTTTAGTCTTCGTTGATTCTTGGTGTCAAAAAATCGGCGCTGAAAAATGCCGATTTGGGCGAGTTCGGACGTAATCCACTCTTTCCTCTTACTGAGACCAGTTCAAATTTCGTCTCAGGCACGTTGTTCCTTCCCGTAGGTGGTGGCGCAATAGCGCAATAACGATAGCTCACAGCTAGAGTTGTTGAACTACATCGCTTTTATGTTTCAGGATCAAATGCATTCTCATTATGGGCGATGCCTTTCAGAGCGTCTGTAAATGTAGCATACCGGGCACAAAGTGTGAGACATTCCACTTCACTCAGTCCGATGCCCTTCTCGATTGGGGCTACTCCGCTGAGCAGTGAATCTGGTTGCATGAAGAAACAGGCGTTTGTGGACTGCACGTCGCCCTGTATAGAATAATAATCAATCAACAGTAAGATCTTTATTTCTAAATTCTCTGTTCTTCTTCGTCTGTTGTTTAGGCACGAAAGAACATTTGATTAAAGACTGAGTAACCTCTGCGCTTAGAATACTGTTTGTCGGGTGAGCCCTAATTTCGATTATATCGTTTTCGTTGGATAACGTTGAGATCTAAATAATATCGTTAAACTTCAAAAACACTGGAGAAAATTAAAAATATTTCAAATCTCACGCTGGTCAGTGGCCTCGTCTCAGAATCCAAGGCTAACACCTCCTCCTTCCCTGAAATTATAGCTGCTTTTATGTAGAGTTTGATGGTTTTTGGTAAACTTGGAACTATATGAAACAACAGTTTTAGGTTTCCTGTAGCAGCGTTTCACTGGTTCTCCGGAGCTAACCTCCTATCATGACTACAAATGTACCTATCATTTCCCGAAAGCAAAGATTTTTTGAAGCAGTGAATATCGAAATAAGAATATATGCTCGATGAGCGTTATCAAATGAATTCTGAAAACATTTATTTCGACAAATTTTCGAATGAACGAACTTGGTGGCATGAGGAACACCTAGATACCTGTAAAAGAATTCGTCAGTGACTGGTCTTGAACTTGTGAGGACCTCATTTTGCTTGTTTTTGACTTATCCATTCAGCATACACTGTAGTGCCAAGAAGTGAAGCCAGAAAAAATACTAACCAACACACTTCTGCAGTCAAATGTACCACCTGCATTCATTTTAGTCAAGGAAGTTGGCTAGTCAAACATGGTTCTCCGGCATTTGTACTATTTACCGAGCGAAATTTTTCGGTGAAATCCAGGAAGAATACCAGACAAGAGAATATTTCCAGGAAAGTGGTTAGCCACACATGACTTCCCGTCATACATACCGTTCCCAGAACATCGGAGTAAAGGACTGACGATTCTCGCTGGCCAGAGGCCTCCAAAAAGCTCCATGCACCAGCCGATTGTCGGAATTGGGAAGGATTTTTTTAAATAAATTTATTTCTCCGCCCGTTTTCTTTTTTGTACCTTTTTGGATAACTGTTTGCTTCTTTTCCACAAATTTCCTTTATTAGCATTCCTCTTCTTCTCTGGCTTCTAGTCTTTAGTTCATTGTACTTCAGCATTTCCATCTTTGGCGCATCATTGTCTAACATCTCATCTCTTCGCGTTTCTCACACCATTTCATCATTTTTCGGAAATTTATTTGAATTTGAATAAAACGAGGAATGTTCGAGATTTCGAATAGATTGCAGTTTGGAAATGAAGATTTGGCTATTTCAAATCTCAATGTTACTTGAAGATATTCAAAACTTGATCAAGTATCAAAATAGCACTTCTCGTCTATTCGAATCTAAAATACATATACAAGCATCCATTTTAAAAATTCGAAGATTGGATAGGTTCTTAAGCCATACTTTCTGGAGACTCGACTATCGAATTTGCTTGATGGTGTCGAATATTCGAGGGATTTAAATTCGAAAATTTATTCTAACTCCTATCCGCATCATTTGTATTCGGCGCGAAGTATAGTTCCTGCCACCAGTCGTTCTCCATAGAAATACGGATGGTTTATATTTATCATTGCTGCTTTTGTTAAACACCGGTACGGTAAGAACTAGGAACCAACTTCGAAACTGCTAAGAACCTTGGCTGGGTATTTTGGTGTTTTGCTTCCTTCGTTACTTGGTTAACGGCAAAAACGGACTTCTCTCAGGTTTCCCTTTTTGTGTGGGACTGTATTCCTTTCCCAGCAGCATTGCCTCGTGTACAATGGACCCAGGCCATACGATGAGATCAACACCATGGAGGTGTCTATTCGCGAGTTCGACCGTTACCTGAAGGTAATCTAATTCTGAAACTAATCGACAGGTATGTAGGATGTTAAAGTTCACCATTTTCCCTCCTATGTTTGTGTTTCTTCTTTCGAAGACTCTACCTCCTTTCTTCGTCATGGCTGCGGTAGATTTCGGCTCGGGTTCGAAGAGAGGATCCTAGGTAACGATGCCTATATTATTCAGTAGTTCGTTACTTCTGTAGTTCGCATTTCTAATTAACCTTTTTCTTTGAAGCCTTCATGTCATGGGTCTTAACGCCCTTTTGAGTAAATTTCCTCCTAGATCTTCGTCTCTTCATTTGTGATAACTCTACTTCCACAGCAAAACGAGGATCCTGGAACAAATAAGTGTAAGTAACTCAATAAAGGAATGGATAGCCTCAAAGGCAATAGGGGCTGGTATTACAGTAGGTAGTATACCCAGGAAATTTCTTTAGCGTTAATAGTAGAAAGTATAATTGTTAGCAGTGAGAAATTTTCTCCAGTTGTTTCCAAAGACATAGCATTGTATTTACTAGCTGAAGTAACTGACAAGAAGCAGTTGAGGCAAATTGCTCTACTTGTCAGTAAATAACGGTGGAGGTCTCAAAACCCTTTGAAACCTAATGGTGGCCAAAACGTGGCTAATGGAATAAAATTTTGAAGCCATCCTCTATTCCACTCACATTCTACAGGCGTTGGAAAATAAAAACGAGTCATGTGGAATTATTTGTACAACCATAGAAATGAGTGTTTAACCGGTTCTTCGGTATTTATACTGTTTTTCGCGAACTATGACTTGTGAGATGGGCGGGGCCCGGCCCACAAGGGAAGCCGGCCATGTTCAAACAGGTTAAAACACGGAAAACTAGCGTAATGTTGAGCCATTCTTTCGCACACCTCTATGCTTTTCAAGTTGCTTTGGACTACCTTTGCAGTCGAAAGCAGGTTTGACCCGCCCATCTCACTAGTCATAGTCCGCGAAAAAGAGAGTAAGCGAATGAGATAACATCAAAATCAAGGCTTTGACGAATAAAGGTAAGTAGCAAGGTAAGTGAAAGTTACTCCGATCAAGCTACCAGATTTCGGTAGTCTTGCTAGAATTATGAATCTACAGTACAGTTAAGCGATCAAAAGATCTTTGAAATTTCTTCAGCGCTAATTGAAAGAGAAAGGATGTCTGATGCGGCACGACTTCCAAGCCATGGTCCCGGTCATCCTAAATACACCAATGAGTACCACAACATTGCCTATCAATAAACTGCGGCATTTCGTATGTATACGTTCCAGTCTTGTCTGAGCTGTATATAAGCTTGGTATACACTCCTTTATTTAAAGGCCTACGGTTGGATCCCTATAAATACCTTTTTTTTGAAACAAGCTCCACACAGAATTAGCCGTGTATAGCCAGTTTAAAGAAGAGAATTAAACAGTATAAAATACTGAAATCAAACAGTTACACCATGTAATTCATTTCCAGTAAACACCCAGAAAGGAGGCTTCACCAAGCGCGATCGCGTAAAATTACCAATAAAACCCGTTTTCCGCTATCTTCGCATTCGATGAGTCAAGCACGGTCATTAGACGACGTTTAAAGAGATCTGGAAAAGTGGAAAGCTTAGTGTCGAACGTCGAGTTACTTCCTAGAAATCCCAAACACATAAGAAAGCGGGCATATGATCGCATACGTAAGACAAATAGCGTCCCTTTGGGATAGCGGTGGAAGGGTACATAGGGGAAACGGTTGATGTTTGAAAGAACATCTAAAACGTGAGGATGATCAAGCAGCACTTGAATATCTCTCTCAGTAAGAGCTCTGAGCACACAAAACCCCAATTAGCCAATTTTGATGTGGATACAAGGATCCAAGCGCACAAGTTCCCTCTTGCACAAATCGAAAAAAAAACATCAGTACGAAAAATCGTGGAGGGGTTTTTATGTCTAAGCAAAGAGCCCGGGAGTAGAGATAAATATGTATCTATCACGCTAAAGCTGGCTCTTTGCGACTTGACCTCTTAACCAGACCAGGGCTATGCCATTCCTCTGCTGATGAAAGCGGCCGCTTTTGTAAGTTTTATAATGAAACCTGGGGATTGAAAGGCATATACATACATATTACAGTTAAATGCAATGAAATACCTGTCTGGGGTTAGCTGGGATCGTTCTCAGTAGATTTTTACAAGATCGAATCAAATTCGAATTTTTGTTCGAATATTCGAATAATTCATTTCTGAAAAAAAGTCGAAAATTGGAAAAGTTGGGTTATTCGAGGAAGTCGAATATTCGAAAATTCGAAAAATTTGAGAATTTCAAAAGGTTGAGTATTCAGAAATTCATGGAAACTCAGCAGTCGAAATAGTCGAAGATACGGAAATTCGAAAAACTTCAGAATTAGAGAAAGCAAAATACTCAAAAATTCGAAAAATATTTTCGAATGTAAAAGTCCAGTTATCAAGAAATATATCGGCTAGAGTTTGCATTCCTAAACGCTTTTAAGTTCTCACAATTTCAAGATAGCTTGTCCAGCTGATAACTGAGTCGATAAATGGAGAAGTAAATTCAACCTTCTGTACGGCCGAGCCAAGCCACTAATGCAAAAATCAAGGTACCACATACTCAGTCAGTGGCGGGCTTGATTTCGCATAATTTACTCTTAAACGCGAGTGATCACAACTGGACCGCCTTTCGGCCGTTGAATCTATGAAAATAATGCTCGATCAGTACGGTAAATGTGCGCGGTCGCGGTGGGGCCGTAGCGTAATATTTCCGGAGGCGGGGTTAGCGTTGTCGGGTGCGAGCGAACTCGTCCACGATTGTCCTTTAAAATGCACGTGCGTCAAGTTGTATGTGTCTGGTGTGGTTTTGGTGAGTTTGTTCGCACTCAACAACGCTAAATCCACCTCTGGAAACATTAAGCTACGGACCCGTCGCGGTCGAACCGCTCAGCGCGCGATTGAATAGTGGACTCCCCGCAGACAGCTCCAAATTTTCTCGCGGTAGTATGTCCTATCCTGATAAATGCGTTGAAGTCCAACCGCGATCGATACCAGAAACGTTTTATCAGTTGTCTGGGTAGCAGTGGCAGTCCGAGGGTGGGGGGAGGCTCATAGGCCAGGGAAGAAATTGAAAAAGCGGTAAATTTTAAAATTTATTAATGATTGAAAAAGTTGATTTTTGTTTTTAAAAAAATTAAAAATGGTTAGAAAAAAATACAACCAATTTTTTCTTTGGCCCGCTCCCTGTTCCTACCATTTTCGGAATGAGGCTCCCGCACCGAAAATTTCTGCGACCGCCACTGCTGAGTAGGTATATCCAAATCGAAATTTTTTCTGAATAAGGATGAAAATACGAAATACCTTGATCATCTCTGATCGTTCCATGCTTCGTTCCCTAAGATCATATTCGTCTTTCATCACATCAGAATCGCCTTGAACGTCACTATCCACTCGATTATCAACGTAGTAGCGGGTGCCAGACACGACATAGCCACCACCTATGAGCAGGAGGAAATGTGAGATTATACCTAGACAAATAGCGAGAGCATAGTATAGAGTAGGCAAAAGATCTTAGGCGTGTTAGACCAAAGCCACACAATTTTTGTTAACAGATTAAACAAATTTCCTATTCTAGAGGATTTTGAGTGATATAGGGAAATAATGTTCCGAGTGGTTTCATAATTGTATAAGTTAAATAAAAGTGCTTACCACGTTCACGAGGCTGTGCGACAACCTCACGCGAGGGAAGCTCATCCTTGATGATCGTCTGAGCATCTGCTTCATTGTCTTGCTCAACCATAGCGTTTCCATCTACTACACCTTCAGTTAAAATTCCTTTGCCCCTGCTTTCTGAGGAAGTATCCCTATCATCCAAGTACATGTATCCTTGGAATTTCGACCTATTCAGCCTGGAATAAACTAGTACATGTCTGCGTGGCTGTTAGAGTTGGTGGAAAAGAAAGGCAGGGGATAACAATAGCACTCTCTTGACCAACCCGTAGACGCTTCCATTGTCGTTCTTCTTTTCAGGGCTTGATGATGTAGTGATGACTTCCTCTAGAAAAAAGTATATGTATTAGCATTAGACCAAAACCGTTGAAACTGAACGGACAAATAACCGTAAAAATAATTGTCTGAGTCGACAAAAGCATTGTGGCACTATGCTGTGTAGTGCTATCCGCGTTTCCGCTTAGATTTAAATGACTTTTCGGTGCCTTCTTCATAAAAATTAAAGAAGTTATTGCGGTTCTTTTCTATTCTAACATAAAAGCAGTAAAGTTGCGGTTGTATAAAATACCAGCTTGTTTTCTTTAAACAGTTTGTTGAAGCTTTTATTTAAAGATTTACTGTGCGGATGAAACGAATCCGTCTCAATAAGAAAACGGCCAAATATAGCCTTTTTTATAATTTCCTGATGGAAATGCACTGCATTTAGTGAGTCTAGAATTGTTTGGTGATTTGCTTGTCAAAAGTGTTCAGATCATCCAACCAAAGGCGGATCGGGAG
>KN551484.1:15486-32305 GCA_000797555.1 Oesophagostomum dentatum | reverse complement strand
GGCCAGACAGTTGACGTTATAGACAAGGAGAATACATTTGTAATAGTAACCCCAACAGATTTTCTAAAGATACTAACATCGATCAGTTCCAGCACTGTCGCCGCAGCATGGAATCCCACAAACTGCTGCACTCGGCCATCCGGTGTGTACAGTGCGCTTGTTGGGTAACTGAAAGTAGCCGTTCTAAGTCAGTATGCTCTGAAAGTAAAGGCTAAGCAACAAACCTTTGTACACCAGCTCTCTGACAAATGTGATTGAATTTTTGGCAATCAATCAATCCAATTTTGAGCTTTGGCAATACTTCGTCTCTTCGATCGATAATCGAATGCAGGCGGCGGTATTCGCCAATGAGCCTCAAGCACGGAGGGCACCACTGAAAAAGCGGTATCGATTGGTTTATGCAACCTCTAGTACTCGCGACGCAGCCGCATCGCGTACAAGCGCGGCGCAAGACACTGCGACATAATCATGTAATTGGCTATAAACGTTATTACACCGTGAACTATACCGGTGCAAAGTAATCGATAATCCATAGCTGGCCGCTCTTCACTGCGCTGTTGTAGGCCTCCTCACTGAGCACATGTAGTGGTGAAGTGATCGACTCCTTGATGAACGCTCGCACATCGTAGTAGGTTTTCTTGTTCGCTGTAATTTATTGATGTACTTAAATGATCTAATGCATCCCTGATACAAGTGTAGACATAGAAATTTAACAACAACAATAACACGTCGAGCAGCTACACAGCCACTTAATCAGTGTTCTTTGTAGAAAGTATTATTGACTGACGACTGCTACCATGTAGCGCAACGCATGCGATTCCTGTGTCTACACTTGACATGGGAAGGAAAACTTCATGGTCAAGTCATGACCTACCGTAATCGATTTCGTATCCTCCAGTGGTTTTAAATGTAACAAACTGTGGAAGTTTCTGCATGTCAAGCATATTTTGGCACATATGCCTGATTTTGGAGCAGTCCACGAAGAGAATCTGAGAGAAGCAGGGTAACCCTCTGTATATAGATGCCATTCTTTAGATACTTACCTTAACATCAGGTAAAGCAGCAGGTAACTTCTTGTAATCCTTCTTTTCATTCAGAGCATCCTTGCTTTGCACGAAGAGCACAGCCGTGGGCGATTCGGTGCCATCTTCAAGTAGAGATCGTTGTTTAAAAAAACTTCTCCATTCGATATCTGCTCCAACCATAATAACGTAACCGGATGCAAGTCTATGATGTAGGCAAACATAATATGCAGCTGTTATCTGCCCAATTCACTTCTGACATGAGCAAAGCAAAAAAGTTTGCAGTAGACAGGTAGTATGGTGTGTTCGAGAGAGAGTGCTTTCCATGGCGCAGTGGTTAGCAGGCTAGTCTACAAATCTGCTGTTCGGAGGTTCGATTCCGCATTCATCTACACGTTTTGTTTTTGCTTATTATTGTTGTTCCCTCCTTTCCAGAGCCCAGTTTCGCAGAATAATAAGTGCGCTTTTCATTGAACAAATCGTAAAGCTATGGACTAGAGAGCAGCGCTTTCAAAGTAGCCTAAGAAAATTTTTGAAAACACATAGCTCAAAACCTTGAAATAACTTTTATTGCTCACATAAGACACCCATTTTGTCTAGCAATTTTTTAATAAATATTTTTAAGATTTTTACGATTTAGATTCGCCTTGGCTCCATAACCTTTTAGTATGGTGGGAGGCCCTTAGGGTGTCTATTTAGGTGGTGTCCACTTCCTATACACACAGTTTGGTATTGCAAACAGTGAGCTGCTGGTCATTTTCAGTCGTCAAGAGGTAGTACCCTCTTTTTCGCGTACTATGTCTAGTGAGATGGGCGGGGCCGAACTTGCTTTAGACTGGAAAAGGAGTCCAAAGCAACGTGAAAAGCAAAGAAACGTGTCGAATCGAAAGCAACGGTTCAGCTTTACGCCATTTCTCTGCGTTTTAACCTGTTTGGACACGGCCGGCATCCCTTTGGGCATCTGGCCCCGCCCACCTCACTAGTCATAGTCCGCGAAAAAGAGAGTAGGATACATGGGCTAATTTCTCCTGCATTTTGCCAAAGGATTACTAAGAAGGATCATAAAGCACAGGATGTTTCTGCTTGTTGTTGAAATAGTTTTTTTATTGGTAAAACAGCTGACAGGACGCGAAATTCAAGCTCACCCAAAAGCCCCTTGAGCCCACTTTCGCCGATCTCCTGGATGTCATCTAGATAACCCAGCGCTTCTTCAGCTAGCTCCTTCGGGTCCAAACAGTCCATTTTCTGAACTAGTTTTATAAAGAGTATTAAAATAGCCAGAAAGTACCTCTTCACCTCACCTGCTCATAACCCTTCTGTATTTTCCTCGCTGGATAGTAGGAGACGCCTGCTGAAGCATCGAGCTCTTCACATAGCTCGTGCTCAGCGCTCAGCGAGCAGTCGACGGTTCCTACATTGACGAGGCCTTCGAGCATTGCGGCTAGCTTTCTCCTTTAGAGCAAAAATGTTAAAGGTTTTGTTTTACGTGCACTACAGTAATCCCACCTGTTCATATTAGACAAACAGTCGCCTGTTCTCTGGCAGAAGTCGATTATCCACGGCCGACTGGAATACGGCTGGTATTCCATGGCCAGTGGTTTGATGTTATCAGTCTTTAGGTAGAGGACCTGAAAAGGGTGCATGTCTTCTTACACTGCTTTCTCTTACTCGATATTTTCAAAAATATATTGAGGACGAAAGCCTTACTTCGGCTGTCATCCGCTGAAGTATGAATTCTTGAAGAAGCTCCAGATCTCTAACGCCATGGTAGAACTCTCCCTAAAAAAAATAAGACCGATTCTGAGTCCGCTAGCAGTCTACTCTTTTTTGCGAACCATCATAGATTTACCTCTGTTTCGCTTTCATTTATGATTACATGGCTTCAGTTTGAACAAATCATATTTAAAAAAATACCTGGACATCTTGGTCATCACAACTCGGCAGTCGGCTAAGCATATCTTCCCTTTTGGAGTGTGCTGTTCGATTTCTCGTCAATGAAGGAAACAGTAGTTATTTCGAGTTTCTATGTTTTCCGCTTCATCACCTACTCTAACGGACCGAATTTACTTCACTTTCATTACTATCCTCTGATACATTAATTAAATTTTGGAAAAAAAATTCACTTACACTTTACGTATACGCAAGGTAACTATTAGACTTATACTGATTTGTTTTTGTTGGGGATGTTAAAACAGCAATGAAACCTTTTTGTTTATTCCCATCCTCAGCTTTTTTTCCCCAAAGAAACAGCGTACTCGAAATCATTCGAATATTCGAAGGTCCCGCGTGGAATACCGTTCATAACTATTGCAAAATGGACGCCTTCGCACGGAAAACTGTCGCAAAGCGTCCTACCCAAAAAGTTCGTCGTAAAATAGTTTTCTACTAGGTCCAAACCAGATTTGACAAAATGAATCCAGTCCTTAGCCCTTTTCCAAATAAGTGCGAACTCTAAGGTGCAGTATGCAAAAATTGGTTTAGAAAAATGTCTAGATCTCGTTTCCTTCCAAAACCTTGTCTGAACTCGTGATGAACATAAATACACAATTTACTTTTGTAGCGTGCCCTTTAATCTAAAGCTCAAATGTGGCAACGGATAATGCCAGTCGATCCATCGTATCGCCTTCGTATGATGGTTTGTTCAGAACAAAAGTGAATTTTTGAAAGAGTTAATTCAGTACGGTTCGCGACGGTTTCTTCCGTGCAAACTGTATAGTACCTCTAATCCTTCGAAGGCAGACTTTAACTCAAATTCTCTTCATCCTTCAGTTGTTGATTTTCTTGCTGAATTGATTTCTTTATTTTCTTATATGGTTTTGTTCTGTTTTTGTTCTGGTTTCTTATGTGGTTCTATTCTGGTAATGCTGATGAGATTTCTGCCTTATACATATGTTCAGGTGATGTTACTGTGTATGTCTACATGAATCGGTCGTCTGACAAACACCAAAAACAGGCAAAATTTTGCTCGTGTAGACCTTTTCGTTCTAAAATCACGCTGGCAAAGCTCAGTTTTAACTCATTTTTCGTTTTACTACTTAAAATTAGTTGTCAAGTTTTCTTGTGAGGTTTTTGACGCGCAGACTTATCGAAGTTTAACCAAACACTAAAAATATGTAAAACTTACAGTAGGATAGATCACAAGTGAAGGATATGCGTAAACTCTCTGCGACTGGCACAGTCCTGGATCTTCGGCGCAGTTAACTGCCCCTATCCGAATTGCACCCTCCATGGATTTGGCGAATTTCCGCCACTAAATAGATGTAGATCAAATGTTTTCCGGCTGGAGAATCAGCTTCAATCCAGCTTTACCGTCGGTGCTAGTTGATGGCAATGGGAACAGAATGTCGAGTAGAAGTTAATGAACCACATCTCGTTAAACTCGGAAACCTGCCGTTGGAAATCGGCTCTGTTTAGAGTGATAATCTCCGGATCATCATCGTAGATACCTACAGCAAAGAGTATTACAGGTGAAAACGAAGGATTGCATGAAGCTTACCAAAATTCTCGTTATAGAACTGCCACGACTCATACGTGTTGCCTCCTTGGAACCCATCTTCTAGACCTTTCTCACCAAATTGGTCGTACTTCTTGCGGGTTTCCTCATCTTTTAGTACCTCATAGGCTTTGTTTATCTTTACAAACTCTGCATGTGCTTGTGGATTGTCCTGGAAATCAATAAAGATGTGCGGATCCTGGAAATTTACTCTATAAAAGCAGTATATTAGAGAAACTAACCTTATTCTTATCGGGATGCTTCTGTATTGCCAGCTTCTTGAAGGCTTTCCGAATAGTCCTGTCGTCTGCATCCCTTTCAATACCGAGTAACTTGTAATAGTCTTCTTCTGAGATCACAGCTACGGCTAAACCGAGTATGAGCAGAGCTATCCGCATTCTGCTGGAATGGCTGCACTATTTTAACGGGAAATTAGATCTGAATATCGCGGAAGCATAAGCGAAGGCTGGAACACATCAGACAGGTGCTGAACATGGTGCAAGTTTTATGACAGAAACTACCAAGTCAAGAGATTCGCAGAAAATATCGATCGAGAGGTAAAGGAATGCAATTTCAATTTATATACCCTAAATTCTTAGAATTTTTTTGTCCACAAAAATTGCCAATAGGGACTGGGAAGAAGGATAACTGAGTAAAAGGTAGGTCCTTGGTTACAAAAATATTCTCATTTTGTACCGCAATGCATTTTCTTCCACTTTTCCAAGGTTACAGCAGGCTTACGGTGAGGAAAGGGGGGAGGTCAAAATCCCATAATCCTCAAAGTTTCCGCAATGAGGTTACTTGCCGCACGCAGCCGTAGTAAGAAACTGTACCCGTTTCGTACGATGGCGCATTACCCTGGAGTTACGGTAGACTTACGATTACCTACAACAACTCTAGGGTATGTACCTGGCTATCGTGCCAATAGGGGTACTGTATTCTTCCTCGCTATCTCGAATAATCCCGGTAAATAAGTTTCGAGGTAAGTTTACGATTTTGTTCTTCTCCCGTAAACCTACCGTAGTCCCACAAAAATCGCTTTACGGCACAAAATAATGTGTAATTTCTGCAATTAGGGCAAGTACCTCTCCTAGACAGAATTTCGCTGTTTTTTTTTTTGAAATTCTAAAATATAAACTATAATTCAGATGGTCTGCGGGATTTGCATGTTCCGGATCACTACTTTTACCGATAAAAGAGGAAGAAACCCTTTAAAAGTGATCTATGAAACCCAAAAATAGCTGATGTTATTAAATAAGTTTCATTGCTAAGTTGAAGTTAATCGCTTTCTAAGGCAAGGTTTCCTTAGCACCCTCCTAGCCCCACTAACCAGTGAAATAGAAGTCCAAATTATTCGGCACAATAAAATAGAAGGAGAAAAAACTTTTGGTGAAGAGTCTAAGAAAGCTTAAGGCAGAAAACGAAAGTGCTACTAGATGGTCCTTTATAGTGTTTAAACCCAACAGTGTAAGTTCTGAACAAAGGAAGAAGAGATTCAGCAATAAGTGATAATTGCTGTACTAGAGGTGGGTGTATACGCAATGATGCAAACAGTAAGAAATCTCGAGCAGCGTGAAAGAATGACGTGTAATAGTGGGGTATGTTCGTTAGATCCTGATGCAGTAACTCACTTTCGAGCATTCATACTTGTATGAAACGATCACTGAAGCTCCGAAGAGTCATGAAGGAAGCTATACACTGTGGTGTTTCTCACAGAGCTCACAGAGAGAAATTTTCAGAAGGAGAAGTTCAGCTGTAGTGAAGAATCTACAGGTAAAAAAGAAAAGGCACCTCTAAAAGTGGCCTCAGATGCCAGTAACCGGCCCAGAGGACGGCCTAGGAATGCTGCTAGAGAGGCCAAATCCAGCCTAGGTGTCTAACTAAGAATGATGTGAAAATGATTTTATATATGCTAACTAAACCCAGTAAGCAACATCTAGAGATACAACAGACAAACCATTAGTGCTGTACATAAAGATGAAAACTAGCACAAGCACTTTATCCACTATAACGAAGTGAGGAGAGCTACTCAAGTTGACTGCAGTAAATTCAGTTCTCAGAAACACCTAGGAGAACAGTTCCCACTAACCGGGTCTACTTTTTTAAAGTGTGTGCTTTTCACTGCAGCTCTCTTGCACGCGACAGTCTCTTCTGAGAATGAAAGGGTGAATATTTGCTTGGCTCAATCCAGAGGAAATCTTTCTTGTCTAAGGATTCCTGAGATAGTGTTGTGCTTAGCCATAATAGCTACGCTGCTATATCCATTCCAGCTTGAACGCCAGGACAGTTACACTGAATCAGACTTGGGACGAGTAGCCTGTAGGCCCCGCCCATTTATCCTCAACCAACCTAAATGGAAATTATATTCCTGCTAGTTTTTTCTTCGTCTTTATCATATACTACATCCTCCTCACTTTTCAAACGTACAGCCCTACTAAAAATTTGAACCAATTGTCTTTTCCCGATTTTTATCGAAATTTTGAAGATTTCTAGCTCAAGAATGCCCCTCCCCCTCCCTCAAGTGTATGTCCGAAATTTTCTGAAAATGGCCCACAGGCCAGAAAAAAAAATGGGAAAGGGGTCAAAGAAAGGAGTAGGAATAATCTTCACGATTAGTTTTAGAATATTAGCGTTATTTCTAAAAGAAAGTCCCAAAAACTTTTTTTTCTAATTTTAAAGCCGATTTTCTCTCGACATCATCCCCAGCACCCTCCACCTTTGGCTTGAGCACCTCCCCTACCAGATGGAATTTTCTACGACCGTCACTGATACGTACATATGTATAATAAAATTAACTAAAATATGGTAATGCATCTAGGGGCACCAGAGGATAAATAGAAGAAAATAAGCTTTAAAGTTGAACCAGTTGCACAAGTGGATTAGACAAAAAAAACTAATAAAGACGCGTTTATGCGGAGCGAAAAGACTATGATGCCTGTGAGTATTGATTGGAAGAGAAGCATGACCTGCGGCTAATTCTCGCGGCAGCGTATTCCTTTATCTATTCGTAACTAGCAAAGGAAACTTTCTATAAGAAATTACTGGAAATTTGTGCAGAAAATTCATGTATAAGTAGAGTACTAAACGCAGATAGAAAAATGAATAGAATGAAAAACCGTTGTCGTTCCGTAGATAAAACTACTGTAACTTCATAGTTAGCAAAATGAACAACTTATCAACTTGGACGGAAAGACGAAGAGCGACAAATCTCGATCGATATTTGCTAGTATCGGCATCCACTGCCTGATGCAGACACACTTGACTCATAATTGCATAAGAAATGAATAGTAGCCCGCTTTGATGCCTACTATGGAAGAAAGCGGAACCTTTGAATTCAATTACTACGCGCTTCAAATTCCTTTTGTATGAAAATTGAAAAAATGGAAAAAAATAGTAAGAGAAGCTAATCTCAAGCAATATTTTAGCTTTTCAAGTCGAGCAAAAATCACAGCTAGGCTTTTAATGTCTTGTATCTTGCTTAGTCCTTCAAAAAGAACCCGGAAAATTCGAGAAATTGAAAAAAAAAAACACCTTTTCGATAGTAGGACAGACTGGATTGAAGAAAGCATCATTTTCAAAAACAATTTAAAATAAGAACCCAGGAACTAATGCATAGAGGAAGAAAAACTTTCGAAAATCGTAATTTTCCTATAAAACCGAGAAAAAAAATAAGCCTTATACAATTTCAAACTTGTGGAAGTAGTAATTTTGTTACCTGTTCGCGAATTAAGAGAAGAAACCATAGAAAATGCAGTGTTCTTTTCCCTTTTCTTCTTTCCTTGTTCTACTAGACAAAGCAGATTCGAAGGAAGGAGATATTGGAAAGCTACTATCACCATTTGACAATACCTACCCAAAAAATTTCGAGCTTCGTGTTTGTCTGAAAAAATCGTTCCTCTTCTGCATGGCAATCTAATTTTCATAGGGTTAGCTTTTCTTAGCTTTACGTTAAGAGGTTAAATCCTTAGAGTCACCCCGAAACTTCAGCGGTAGAACTAGTGGACATGCCGAGTAAAAAAATTGCATCCGTTTTCTTAAAATAACAAGTTACTGTAGAGCTACCGTATGGTAAGTAGCCACCCCAGGCGCATCGCTCAGTTCCGCGATTCATGCTTCAGGTAGTTCTTAAGTTGTGATGCTATACTCTATAGTCTTATGGTATATTCTGTCCTACCTTCCTTACGAAAATCGATAATTATGAAGGATTATATGCACGCTGAATGGCAGTGTAGTCAAAGTTATAAACAGTACGATTACAAGAGTATTATTTTTGCGACCTGCTACCCGAATGATCCGAGTGACGAACATTTGACGGAAAACAAAATTTTGGAATTATGCCAGAAATACTGTGGGCCACTGCCGGAGAAATTTTCTTACCACATATTCCGTTTTATTAGTGGGTAGCACTGGATTTTCCTACGGTTTCTTAAAATGTCGAAGAGACTAAATAATCTCGGATGCATGGTGTGGCTCCGCCCAGTTTTTTTTAGCAAAAATTGCAAATTTTAGAAAATGAGGCCATCAAAGTATTATTACGGTTGATTGAGATAGGGGAAAATAAACAAAATTTTAAAGCATTTTCTATACCTTGCGATTTCTCAGTGATTTTTTCTCAAAAATTCAAAAAAAAAGTTGAGTATGAGATTTAAGCTAAGGATTTTAAAGGTTGTGCTAGACAAAATCCAAATTTTAAAGGAATACTCGAAAAGACCAAAAACAATAAGCATGAAACAAAAAGATACAGAGTTCACGCGGCTATGTTGCTGAACTGGAGTTTCGATGGGTCAAGGCCACTGCGGGAAGAAAAACCGATTTATTGCTGGCCATATGCCAATTAGCAGTTCTCAGAATAAGGACTTTCAAACGGTTATGGTACCACTTTTACCGCTTTTATCCTTCTTTATCTTTATCTTTATTCATACATGGAAATAACGCGTATGGGGTGGAAATTATGATTTCTTTTCTGCTTTTACTGCCTGTTTTTCCAACTTACATTACTGTATTGTCTTGTAGCACATTTATTATTCTTGTATCGTCGATTTCCCCAGCTTCGTAATTACTGTGATCACGTACCATATTTTTATTGCACGCCATTTCCTAGTGTCTGACGTCACTTCCTCTGCGTCTCTGACCTACCTATGACAATTTGGAATGGTTTTTGAAATGAAACCAATTGCGATATCGGGGAAACCGACGATATGCTCTTTTTTCGCACCTACAGGTACCATGTTACAGCAGAATAAAATTCAAAGATGCATTAAAGAATAGAATAAAAAATGTCTGGAACATTTCAGAACATATGTTATGTCAAATAATTTTAAAAATATCAAAACAAAAGTTCTGAGCCAGAAACTGCCTAAGAAACTACTTCAGTAATATCGCTGATATTCTTGGAAAATTTTCGACAATAATAAGCTATCGTTTACATTGAATGAAAGTCGAAATGTGCAAAAAATATGCATGAAACTTTTTTAAGAAATTCGCCTAGCTCAACCTCCATGATGATAAGTAGCTCTCTTTATATGTAGGAATCACTGCAGAGAAACGGCAACTGCTGCTTCAAAGAATTTTTGGAACTAGAGAAAAAGAAACAAGCAGTGGAAAAGTGAGAAATTTGCACTTGGGACAAGTGCACTACACTTCCTTTACAACAAGGAACCGTTCCGTTCGCCTGCAAAAGAATGACGAGTAGTTTGAAGTTAAAGGAATATCGCTGACTCGCGTGTTTCCTCCATAATGGCAGGTATGAGAGCAGAAAATTAACAGCTTTGTAGGATTTTTGCCTTAAATTTTTATCTTATTTACCGCGCGCTAGCAGCAATAGTTAATGTGTGTCCCCTTGCTACAATTTTTTATATAATTTAGCCAAATGCACCATATGCATACAGTGCGTATCGATTATATGACGTCGGCGATCGATAGGCATTCGGTACGACAGTCGCCGTCGTAGTGCGACGAACTATAACTCTGGCTTCCTGAAGTGGCTATATAGAATAGATTTAAGAGATAAAAGCTTACTTATAATAACTATAATAAACAGAAATGAAAAAAATTAAATGAAGCAACAGAACTTTGTATAACATAACAGATTTTTTTAAAAATTGATCTCCAGAGTAAATAATCTGACATACTTACACTAGACTGGTGCTAGCCGCTCTGAAGTACCTAGTCAGAGACACAAACTATAATGGTGGAAAAAGCACTGCTCGAAAGCACTGTCGCAAATTTGTCGCGTCGAAACTCTGCGACAAATTTGCAGATGTCAAGAAACGCACTTCTAAATTTACATACGAACTGACAACTACTTAAAATGGTGAATAAATATTCTGCAGCAAAAATCAATGAAGCTATGAAAAAAAACAGCAGTGAACTAAGAAAAACTCGCTTAGGAATTGTATCGCCAAATTACTTTGTGGACCAATGAGAATATAGCAAAAAGAATTACGAATTTTGAAATATCATTATTTATGCCATGTGGAGAGCTGGACTTTTGAGGAACAACCTCCTGAGCATGAACTTCCAACGCTTGCCATTTCTGGTGGTACTACCAACCCAAGAACGCTGCTTACCACGCAGCGCTGCAGAACTAGCGCAGATGAAACAGGGAAAAAAAAGAAAAACTTGGAATTACAAATTTTGAAATGTTGAAAGGTTTTGTTTGGAAGCATCAGAATTTGAAAGACAACTTGATAAACATGCAAAATATTTCAAAAGGCTTTAAGCCGGGAAGCCGAGGTAAAATAAAATAAATTTTACGCAAAACGAGGTTTGAGACAAAAAAAACGACGAAGCAAAACGTAAAAAGAAAAAAACTAAACCGCATAAAGTTCAAAAATAAAATATAAATAAATAAATGTAATAAAATAATTTTAAAAAATAATAAAATAATGGAAACCACATAAAGACAAATAAAATAAAATAGTTAGAAATTAAAGGCACCAGGCACCAAAGAGGTCGCATTGACGGTCTAGCTCAAGCCCCGAAACCGTTAATGCGAAATTCAAGCTCACTTAACATTTACCAGTTTGGTCCTACAGTAATTCCGTTAGCTTCTATCTATTACTAAATACCGCACCTTAACCTTAGACAAAATGGAGCAAGGTCAAAAATTTCTACTACAAAAAATTCAAGAAAAATATGCCTTGATTATTCGTAAGAAAAGGCTAGTACGTACTTTATTTTGAGAACAATTTACATTCGAAAATGTATAAAAATTTCAACTTGTCAAAGTTCCAAGAATTTTTAAAGGGTAATTTCAGAAGAAAATTGGATGAATTTTCTAGAGGAAAACGTGGGCGGAGATTCAGAAAATTCCATGGAGAAAAGAATAAAAATACAGAACAAAAAAACGGCAGGGAAGTTTTAAAATGGCAAAGACCCAAGGAGTTTCTGGGGAGAAAATTAGGTAAAATCGATCGAATTTTTAAAGAAAAGAAACAATCTATAAAGGTGTCGTTTTTCTTCAGCAAATAAAAAAACTTCTCGAATATGTGCGAAAAGACTTGTTTGGCAAAATGCCAAGAAATTTTTGAAGGAGTAAAATAAAAACAAAAATCAGGAAGCCAAAGGCAAAAAAAACTGCAAATCGCTTAAAATTTGTAACTTGGCAGAGATTCAAAAAATTTTATCGAGAAAAATCTGGAGCGAAAAAGGATAAAAATTCAAGGAAACTACGAGAGAAAGAAGAGAGTTCATAGATCAAAAGATCATAGATCGACGAGTCTAGTACTGTATAAAATAATAGAAACCGAGCATCCAAGAACTCCTCGGATCGATCGATAAAGGTCGGAGGCTGAGCTAGTGGGGGGTCGGTCAGTCATAGCAGACTCGGCACCGGGTGGAGTCCGACGGATCGCGCGCTCTCAAACAAAACTTGCCACGCTCATCGTCTGGCAGTTTTCTGTCGTCATCTCGCATAGTTGGCTGTCCGAAAACCCCGATCCGGGGCAAATTTAATCCTAGGAGGATCTCCTGAAGAAAAATCGATAATTTAATAGTTCTCCGTGGAGAAATTCTCGAGGAACTGCGTAATTTGAGTGAGGTAACGGTGAGAGATCGGAGACGCAGTGAGCCTGTTTGAGCGGTGCCAGGTCGCGCATTGACCGCAAACTGCAAACATCGCGGACCACACGGGTTTTTCGCTGCAGGCGTGATGTATTGCTGCGGTAGTTCCGCATTTCTGGGAGCTCTATCCTAGCTCTTTTGGACTTTTATGTTTACCAAGTATCAGTTTTCCTAAGAAAAAAGGAAATGCAGTGCTGGAACGGCACGATCTGCAAGAGTTGGAAGAGATCAGAGATCTGTAGCACCAGCAATAGCTAAGCCTATCTTGGAAACAAAACCAATCAATACGCATTAAATACATAGGCTTAATTTATACAGTGAATTTGTGTTGTAAACAAAACCAATTTCGGTGTGCATCAACGAATTTTACTTCCGAGGCAGAATATATTTAATCAGAGGAAGAGTACCGCCCTGTACGGTGGCGTGTCGTAGTGCAGAAAGATGACGACACTGTAAATGCTTCAAAAACAACAGTTTTCGTGCCGCTTTTGTTCAAAGCATAAATTTTGCCTCTGTCCCCTTTCTCGCGTAGACTGGTAAGATGGGCGAGGCCAGGCACTCGAAGAAGTGATGCGCGTGTCCAAATTGACTGACTGATTGAGCTATCCCCGCCGTTTTAACTAATTCGGACACGTGAGGCGACCTGTCGGTTGCATGGCCCCGCCCATATTACCTGTCTTAGTCCGCGAGAAAGAGACAGCGCATGTGGTCGTTTACCGTACCGTAGAAGAACTGGTACATCCTGCAGCGACCAGTGACATGCTTTAGATCGGCAATCAATAGGTTCATCTCCAGAATGAAGCTAATCAATACGTATAAAATAAGCGGCAGTTTTTCTGAGTATACTGTGGAACTAGTCCTCACAAGCTTCAGCTAATCTCATCTATAGGATGGAATACTGCTGACACGAGATCAAACTGGCGCATCGTATACTGGCGTGTTGTACTGCAAAAAGAGTACAGCCTATAAAGCTTTAAAAACAGCTGTTTTCGTAATTGTAAGACTCGAAATATCTTACTCCCAAATTATTTTTTTCTTAGAGAGTTTATCGTGACCAAGAAGATCTAGTACGGAGAGAACATGCATGATTAGCAACAAGTTTGTCCTTGGAAATGGAACCAATCAATACATATAAAACATATGACAATATTATACCTTCTGACGTACGTTGAAATTGACCCTGATAAATTTCAATTATCCTCATTCGCAGAATGAAATATGTGGGTATGAGGTCAGACTGAAGCATCGTACACTGGTGTGTTGTAGTGCGAAAACGAGACCACACCATAAACTCTTCAAAAGCGGTGGATTTCATAATCATTGTGCTAAAATAGGGATTTTGTTCCTATATTCTTTTTCTTAGCAGGTTTTTCACAACCGAAAAGGTTTAGCACGTTTGGAAGGAAACACTATCATGCATGATCAACAATAAGCTTGCCTCCGAAAATAAACAAATCAATACATAGCAAATACATAGGGACGGTATTCCGCGGTGATGCTTTAAGAACTACCTTGATATGCATCAATTAATTTCTTTTCCAAGACAGAAGGGTTGGGTGAATGAGACAGTGTACACTGGAGTATTGTACTGGGAAAAGATAGCAATTGATAGCATAGCAATGATTCAAAAGCTGCGAATCCTATGCCTTTTACGCTTATTTTGCAGCTATATATGTATGTTCGGTTTATCATAGCTATGCGCTATCACACGTCAGCATTCGAAAGGAGTGTGAAAACTCGTCTAAAATGATATGGTTACACTCAGAAAAATAAGAAATGGCTTAGCTTGAAAGGTTCATGGAAGTCGTACCGAGCCAGTTAAAGATACCATGCCCTCAAAATTATACTATAGAGATATTTCGGTGTAATAACAGAGAATTTGCAGCTGGACGCTTCTGCAAGCTTATCCTAAATTCTAGAGTACACTTTCGAAAACACGCCCAGAACAAAAGAGGTCCATGCTGCATTTCCGTGCACTATGTCTATGGAGTTGGAAAACAACTTTATAAATTGGTTAAACGAAAATAGCTCACTCTGGCTCTAGCCTAGCAGCTTCAAATCCTGGGAGAAAAACGCCAGGCGCTTGGTTATTGCATGATGGCAGCACGCACCCTCAGAACGCCTTCTGACTTCTCGACCGATTCTGAAAGAGGAACTCAAAAAAATGGATTGAGGTTCAAATCTGCCGGCTCAAAACTCATTCCTGACCAAGAAAATCGCTCTAGAAGACTTGTCAGCGATTTCGTGGATGAGTTGTCCAGCTAGCTTTAAACGATAATTGGAGTGCTATAACCCCTGGATATGAGTAGAAATGAAAATCTCTTCCATGTTCTCGCGCTTAAGGCGGTTAGACGACCGCAGTAGAAAGCGCACTGTGAAATAGAAAACTCGCCCGCGAGATTGAGGACGAGTCTTCCTGTAGCGATTTTCTTGGTCAGGAATTACTTTTTGAGCCGAGAAATTTGAATCTCAACCATTTTCGAGTTCCTCTTTCAGAATCCGTTGAGAAGTCAGAAGGCATTCTGAGAGTGGGTGCTGCCTTTAACTCGCTATCTAGCAAGGTCTCCCCTTCTCCCTAAAAAAAAAGGTGAAAAAGCGTCTAGCTGGCAGGTTTTCTCCTCTCTAGCCACTGAGGCCAAAAATGGGCAGAACCGGAGCTGAACCAGGGCAAATTTGATTACAACATTATAAAATTAATACTGGAAATCATCTTCAAAACGCTTTTCAATTTTTGCTCGTTCTGTAGGTCATTTTCAAAAATTTTCGGACCCATTTTTGGGAGAGGGGGCTCATCATTATCACAAATTATGAACCTCATGTCACAGTGATCACACAGCCGAATTCTGAACCACTAACTGATAAACCTAGGTAGCTGTCCTACATATGTAGTAGCAGCTAAACAGAAGGTCATATAAATGAAAATTCCCAACGGGAACCTGGACATATTGCACGTCGCGCATCCGAGTAGCCCGTGATGTTGATCAAAAATGGCTATGAATGTATCTAAAGAAGAACAACTATGTTTTAAAAAGTAACCTTGCCATTTCTCCGAATTTTCATGACAACAGAAATTTTTCGAAAGTTTCAAGTGTAAGCAATAAGGAACACAACTGCATCACCCCACCCTAACAATACTTACTGTAAATTCCCCTAGCCTGCTGCACTCCTGCTTACTCCACAGTCAAGTCTAGGTTTTTACCTGGTGGTAAAAGATTGACTATCAAGCAAATTGGTGACATACCGGGAAACTTCTGTGTATCTATTGGACTACTTTTAGTAGTAGACTAGGTGTAGGTGCCAGCTGTCAGTAATGGGACAACGGTTCCTTAACGGCGGGCTAACCGGGAATTAGCTGGGTAATTTTTGTCATTCTGTCAGACTGAAGATAAGAGAGTAGCAGCCGTTAAGGAGTGAAGTAATTCTACTTATTATCACTTGAAGTGCTTCGGAGAGCTGGAGATGTTGAGCTAATGGGGAAATAACCAGGTAACCACCGCGGAACCAAGGGCAGTCACCAGCTAATCAAGGAATGATGGAGCTATCCACCATAGATCGATGGTCAAACCGAATACAGCCAGGTTCCAATGAAGTCTCAAGTTCGAAATAAAGTGGAATAACTCTGCAACCACAAATTTTTAAAGAAATCCTTCATAACTTTTTCCCAGAAATAGACGAAGTGTAAATATGTAGTAGACGTAGCATACAACCCTGCAAAACAAAATACGCTAAAATAAAGCCGATTTCTCTATGCAACGTAGAACAAACAGATCGAAGTTCGTTATTGATGCAGCTGCTGCGTATAATGTATGCAAATCGCCAACCACCAGCTATAAACGGAAGAAAAACGGTCAGAAAAGGCTGGTGATAAATGGCTGCTATGGCGCGGCTCGCTTTGGCAGAAAAACGTGAGAACTGCCTTTGCACGAAAAGAAAGTTCCAAACAGTGACAACGCTAAGTCCAGTGAAAACAGTAGATAAAATAATGGCAGGTATTGATTACGACTTCGAGATCAAAAGTTCCTAGTTCGGTAATCCATTAGTTATTTGGATCGCTGCCAATAAGTACAGGTAAATCAGTGACGCTCAAGAAGCTCAGGGAGGGGGAGAGGGGGTTTCCTCTGAGAATAGGCTCGAAATTTTTTGAGCGTGGCTTACTGGCCAGAAAGAAAATTGAAAAGATGCCAGTTTTTGGAAATAAGCTTTCTTGTCAATTTTTTGACAATTTTCCTTCAATTTCTGT
>KN551480.1:0-13075 GCA_000797555.1 Oesophagostomum dentatum | reverse complement strand
CCTCAGTGAATTTTTCGGCAACCGTCCTTTCCGCGGAAACTAATAGGGCGAAAGGTCCAAAAATTCGAAGCCCTTAATCGTACTTCGTGCCGAAGAATTTTGTGACCAAAGATTAAATCTGCGAGGATTCTACGATGATATAAGCTCTTAAGGCCAAGCTCGTGAAGTCGAATCCTATAGCTTGGAAGCGAAAAAGGATAATCTCTGTCAGGAAAAGATCGATAATAGAGGAAGCCTTATATAATATAAGCAAAACTGTAGCACATTTTTAATAATAAGAACACTACACGCTCAAACATCGCTGTTTTCTGAATATTAGAAGCAGTAGGGGTAAGAAAACAAGAGCAAATCTTCCCACCCGCGAGGTTTCAGGAAACTTTATACAGCAAGGGAAACTAGAAGACTTCCCCCACCTATGCTTGGAATAGCACGGAAGTCCGACTACGTTTTCTACAAATTACGTTGATGCGACCCAAGGTCAGTTTTGATGCGACTCTTGGCTTCGGTCGCGTCTCAGTCGCATCAAATTATTTCCCTTAAGAAGGAAAAGCTGCAAGATATTTTTTGAGCATAGAGCATAGAACCAATCCTACAGTTTCCCCATATGTACAGTGTTTCCTGAAAGCTTCCAATATGAAGAAAATAATCACCGTTTTTTCAACCATACTTTTGATGAAAATCGAAAACTACCAATATTTGTCGTTGTACAGTTCTTCAGCATTTGAGTCTTTTGGCAATTCTTTTAGAAGATTTCATAGAGCAAATCTTCTTCTTTGGAAAGGTATGTAAAATTCATGAATTTGTTTCCTTTTTCGAGAAGTTATGCATGTTTTTGTGAACCCTAGTTTTTCCATTTCTGAAGAGTTTGTGCGCTCCACGGGCGTTTACGCACTGCAAGGGTAAATGTTGCGCCAAGCTAAAATTCGGAATTTTCCATGGTTGTACCGCGTAGCCTCAGTGCGTACAGAAGGTTAGTGCTCCCCTCCCTTTCCTGACATTACTGCGGCTCATCGTTAGGGTCGCCGTCGTGCTGAGGGTTTCGAGAAAATCCTGGACGTAGACGAGTTCCAACTGCAAGAGGACGATTGTGGGCTAAAACTTGCGCGGAATCCTCTCCCCACATTGCTGCCATATCATTTGTTTCTGCAACGGCGACCCCTCCCCTAGAGCGACATCCCACGTCGACCCCCCGTTGCGACTGTCGCAACTACGCTTGACCTTGATCTTAACACAGATTACAGCGAGAATCTGCTAATTTGAATACGCATAACACAATGAGAGATTTGTTCTTACACTGCGAAAATTTCAGGCAAAAGCCGACGAAGCTTTCGGTGATGTTTTGCCGATGACTTTTCCGTTTGTACCAGTCAGTGCAGATCCAAACTTCTTCAAGGTAATGATGGCGAAAACTACGTCTTAAAGGCGATCAAAGTACCACTGCTTAGGGTGATGTGTTCAAAAGACTTCGAAAAGGAAACTTCAAGAAGGATTTTTCTGCAATACTTGGAACTGTAGAAGATGAGGGAACTTACTGGCTACCATATTACGTAGCTGACCACGGATTCTCTTTCGATCCGAGTATTTCTCCTGAAGATCCAAAGAACGCAGCACTTATCGATGAGTCAGTCATTTAAAAATTTTATTATTGTCACTTTGCTAGAAAACTGTAGTTCAGATCACAATATCAGCAGTCAATGAAGCTCTTTTTGCCATATTTCGGTGATTCGTCAAAAATTGGAGAAGCTCTAACGAAGGAGTATAGGACAGTATCAAGGCGGAGAACATTGAAGTATGTCTGATAGCGAATTACACAAATTTCTGCCTAGATATATATATATATATTTTTTTTTTTAAATCGCAAAGCCTTCGTGTACTTTTTTTCGAAGCAACGAATCAAGTTTTGACAGCTTCCATGTGTAAACTCACTCTTTCCAAGCATAATTCTTTAGCTAGAAGTGGTAGTAAATGGGACATTTGAAAATCATGTAAATATTAACTTTTTTAATATAGATAAATTGTATAGAATGTAATTTGAATAGAAGGGTGATCTAAAAAAATAGCACCTGTGGGCTGTTCTATACAAGAAGGGCAAATGGTTTTCTTGCTTGGTGCAAAAATAAAATCATCGTCCTCTATTGCTCCGAAAAATCAATTCTGCTTCAGATCTACAGGGGAAGACTTACTACAAAACTTACCATGCCTCGTTTTTAAAAATACAGGACCTGTTTAGGGAAAAACTGCGGGATGGGGTTGGCCGGTTCATTGGCGACTACTGCTTCACCTGCGGCCTTATTGAATTCGCTGATATCATCGCTGACTACGTGCCTGTATATATGTACTACTTTACGATGAGGTGAGGAATGACCAGAGTGAAGATGATGAACATTTTGCGGAGTATCTGAAGCTCACTGCTTGAGATCCACTGCAAATCCTTGGCCGAAATGGATGGGCGTGATGCACGGTTATGAAATCGAGTACTTCTTTGGACAACCTATAGCACGACCATCACTCTATGATGAGGTAGAACCTGATCTCTCTAGCATTTAAAACGCAAAAGTTTTACAAGTATCATGTTGCTGAATATCTCTGCAGAAATATCTCGAAACTGAGCAGCGTTTTTCTAAGTATATTCTACAGCTGTGGTCTGACTTCTGTACTACTGGGTAGGTTGAAAATAGACTTTTATAGAGATATTATTGATTTTCAATTCATTTTTTACAGATCTCCTGCTCCATATTGGCCGAAGTATAATAAGAGGGACAGGAAGGCGCTAGTGCTCAGCGAACAGTCCTCTAGCGAAAACAATAACATAATCGAAGACGTACACGGACGGCAATGCAAACTTATTAACAAATGGAAGAAGATCGCTAGTAAGCGTAAGTCTTGGAAATATTCTTTTTTGACCAAGAGTGAGGTCGGACCTTGCAATAAGGGTGGCCGAAAACCTTTATCGTTAAAATTCTAAGTATAAAATTCCAAACTGTAAAACCGTTAAACACGATTCATCTGCTTGCGTTGCATTTTGTGAAAAGCAGTTTTATGCTCGCTTTTCTCCCTTCGACCTATTCCCAGATTGTTCCTTGGTCGCCACCGCCGCGATAATGCAAAAAAAAACTAAGGGAAGCTATACTTTTATCCATCATTCTACTATATATACAGTCGGGTTGACCAGTCGGTGCAGAGTTGTACTAGGTGTACTTACACAAATCAGATTTAAAAAGCCGTCTCCAGATTAGCTGTAGCGCGAACTGATTGTCAGTCGTTGCTGTCAAAAGCCGGTGTTGAGTGGAATATCGCGCCATTCCTAATGATTTCTGTCCCTGCACACCTTACAACTCTGCACCGACTGGCCAACTCGACTATATCTGCTTCTTAGCCATGTCCTCGTCCGCAATCTTTTCAATATCGGCAAAATGTTTATTATATTGCTGCGCGCAATGCCACCAAGAAAGATTTCCGTATTAATAAAACCTACATCAACACCTTCTTTGTCTCCTACTTTCATTAAATCTAGTGTACTCAGGAGGCGCTACGTGGTCGCTATTAATGAGACTTTACTATTTTCATTCTAGGTCATAATACGGTATCCACACTGGTGCAGTAGTGAGGAAACAGAGAAGAGTGGCGATGCAAAGAAGAACAATAAATATACTATGATAATGCAAGTCGCTCCTTTTCACAATGAAGCAGTTTTAAAAATGATTTTTAGCTTCTCTGTAGTAATGCTGACAAAGAAAGCCTTGAATCCAGCGTCGTAGTAGAACCTATGATGTTGCTCGATTTCGAGAAATTAACTAAATATTACACTACATGCACTTATGGTTCTAGAGAATAATTTTTAAACAACCAAGGCATAGTCGAGTTGACCAGTCGGTGCAAAGTTGTGCGGGGTGTAATTACTACATAAACTAGCTGTAGCGCAAACTGATGGTCAGTCGTTACTGTCAGGGGCCGATTCTGAGTAGAATTTTGCGCCAGTTTAGAGACATCTATTAGGATGGTCAAAGTTTTTGGATATTTCTGCAGTTTTTTTTTAATTGTTGAGAAGTGGCAAGACGGCTTCAGCTGGGGGTTACGTGAGAAATGCAAGAAAACATTTAAAGCTCTGCATCATTGCCTTTCTCGAAGACCTTTTTGGGAGGTGCACTGCTATTTAACGTAGTCCTATAGCGTATTTATTTAGCATAGGTATGCTTTTCAAAACTGCACCTATATCTGCTCTTAAGATTAGCAGTTACGGAAGGCCTCAAGTTCGAAACTAGCCTCATATTTTTCGGATTCAACTTATACAACTTTAGATATAGCAAAAGGGCGAAAGTGAAATAGGTTCACTCGAAAGAGCAGAGTCGAGTCAGTCGTGCTCCCGAGCTCGCTACAATGAAGACAGATCAACAGGGGTACTGTAACTTTATTGGGCCTTTACAAACACGACTGCTGGAGACGGCTGGTTCTTGTTGCTTTGTTCCTTGCTGCATCTGCTTCTGAACCTTGAAGACGGCGCTGTAGACTTTGCAGACTTCTGGTGTCCGGTGGCTTGGTCTTCGCTGAGTGCTAGGTGAGCTGCAGGTGCTGGTTGTTGGCAAGGCGTTGGTCGGTTCTGCTGAATGGGAGCGAATCAATACCCACCCTACTGCAAGTACTGTTATTAAAGGCAAGCTATTTATACCCGAAGCAGGTGTTTACATCTAAGGCAAATCTTTTTTTTTGCAAACAAGTGAGTTCATTTTCATTCTTACTCCGGATTGTAGACCAGCTATTCTCACAGCAGAACTTGCTGTTGTAAAGCGTAATGAAGATTTCTATTTTTTTGCTAACTACTTCGAAAAATATAAAAAGGTACATGCGTTTTTGAGCTCCTTTTTAAAATTTTTTTTTAGTTATCCCTCGGTTTCCTCTGTATTCCAGTAAAAGGTTTTTACGCCAAAGGGAAATGAAAAATTCTCATTTATACAAATTTTCAACATGCCTTTGGATCCAAGGTGTAACAAGAGCAAGAAATCTTATGGCTAGGGATTTTTTTGTATCGTAAGCATTGTCTTTACATGACTATAATAGAGTGACTACGACACAACATCTCCTCAGACATTAGTAAGTGAGCGCCCAGGAAACGCTATCTCGTAAATATTGTGTGATTTCTGAAACCGACCGTATCTCCTGCACTTTCTGTAAAATCTCATGTGGCATCTACTGATTGATATATTTAAACAGTAAAGGTGCACTTATAGCTAAGCGCACTTATATTCTGGTTATTCATGCACCCTGCCTGACACTAGTGTGGACGCAGTAGTGTCAACGCATCTGCATGTACACAGTTAAGGACAGGGCATGTCAATAACGAGTCGCATCCATTTTTCCTCCCATGGAAAGTGCTATGTTTTCCTGTAATCTGCGCAACATGCTACTGATACCGAAAAATATAAAGGGTAATTTGTGCGGCTTCTTAAGAATAACCTATCCGTTTTCTATGAATGGAAGAGTTATACACTCCCTGAAGAAAGTGAAAGTCGAAAGCGTTTTGATGCTGCAATTTTTCTAGGCCCTACTGACCAAATGCTTTCGAATTATCTGGCATGTTGTTATTATTGTTATTATACGGGAGTTTTTCTCTGTCACATAGGTTAATATAGAAGCACTGTTTAATGCCTTATGGTGAGGTTGCTGGTAACCGTCAAACATCTGCAACTCACTAATTGTCCATAGGAAAGTGTAGCAGTTGGGCCGGTAATAAAGTCACCATGTCGTGACAGCCACACTACCAACATGTTGGCAACAAGTTCGCGACGTTGGTGACATTCTCGCGAGAATTTCGCGACGGGGCAAAGGCGAGGCGGATCGATTGCTATTCGATGTGTTGCAGGTAAATTATTCTGGTGCCAGTGGCTGTGGACCTATGGCTGGACGGTTAGCTTGCTAGATCTTGCAGGTGGCTACCACAAATGGCATACAGATGCCTTCAAGTTGCCTCTTTTTGCAAAATTTTACCATCCACTCATAACGTGTTTCGTTGCAAACTTTGTAGAATTATAGTTTTAAATCAAACCGTTTAAAAGTGAATTCATTTCACATTTCGTGTGAACTCTGGTGCAAAACAATCACTGCAGCCAAGCATAATCTATCACTTTGAGGAAAGCGTTATTCCAAAGAAATTCCTTAGTCAAAAATTTCGTGTCTTCCACTCCTAAGCTACTTGTAATTCACGAATTCGTTTCGGTTAATTTCCCAGCTTTGATGCAAGTTGTAATAGAAACAAAAGCACGACTTCTTCCAAAAACGTCACTACTCAGCAAAAACTGCGTGATATGATCAATTGTTTTTTCTAGGGGCGCAGCATGGCAAGATGGAGTGACGCATGCGCATCCGAGCAGTTTACTGAGTGTCAATGATTTTGACGTACATGAACTCGGGCAAGATCGTGACAGTGCACTTCATGACTAGGAACTTTTTTTTGACAATTTGTTTGATTGCTTCAAGTTAGTTGCACAGGGAATTTGCCCCGTAAGGCTGCATGATTGTTGATTGGGAGGACAAAATAGTTATATGAAAGTAGAAAAAGGGCAAAAATCGCTGTCAAAATAGTTGTCTAGACTTGTAAAGCTGCAATGTAAGCTGGTAAGAGGTCAGATTTTCGTATAGCTTGTTTGAAGCAATCAAACTGGTTAACAAGAAACTTCTGAGGAACGACCCCGCTATTTTCGCGCAATTTTGCTGTCTGCGACCTCATGGCAGCCAAGTTGCCAACTACTTCGCAGCCATGTTCATGAACTAAGCTACCAACCATCTCGCGAGGTTGTTGCAATCCTGTGCATTAGAATAGCGAGTTCATGAGCTTCCGTCAGCTGTGTGCGCGACAATCTCATGAGGTGTTGGCAGCTAAAAGTTCGCAACTTCCAGGCTTTACTATCGGCCCTGGTAACGTTTTTAGGAAAAGATGAACATAGTAGACGGATGAGAAGTAGAAAAGCCTAACTGCATTTAGAACGCCTAAATGTTACCATAGAATATAACACGGTAATACCTAGACATATTTAACGGTTCACATGTTCTCAGCTGAGTAATAACAAGTTGAGTGACTTAGTGCGTTTGACCTATCTGAATTCTTTGACAAAGTGACTTTCTACGTACTATTGTGAAGGCTCAAACATTTATGTTTTTACCTACATAACTGGCTTTCTCATTTTAGATAAAGGTGCACAGTCACGGTAGGCGTTCTATCTCCGCTTTTGTTGTTGATTTATATAGCTGATTTTAGTTAAACTAACAATAAATCATCATGTAAAGGTATTGGTGCAAGCAATCGATGTATCATATACAGTTGTTATGACGAACAAAGCGCAACTTCACTCTATGCAGCGTTAATTGAAATGAAACGCCTCTTGCAGGATTGGATCAAACTAAATAAACTTACTTCCTTATATGGGGGAACCTTGTACTAAACCTTAGTACTTAATCTGGGTAAGCTTCGTTGTTCTGGCTACGCTGTGTACAGCCTACAACCACATTAGCGAGTAAGTACGGTAACTGCTTTTATGGACTGCATGGAAGTGGTTTACAAATTTACGCACAATTTTTTCCTATTTTAATTATTCTACCATTTCACTGTTATATGCTGCCCCAGAAATTTTGGAAAAATTGTGCGAACTACGCAACGGCTCTACAGAGTTACCGATAAACATCCTTTTTGGTAGCAACTCTGATTGTCTAGGTAAAAATAAAACATCTGCTACTCTAGGGTGCCGAAGATATCTCTCTAATATATCCCAGGCAAGAAAATGCTTGAGCAGCTCATAGAGCAGGTGTGTATGCTTTCCTCAAAGCCTGTTGCAGAAAAAAATATTGGAAATTTATATCCGTTTCTCATTGCCAAGAAATGTCCAAGGGCTTTCTGCCCTGTTTTCCAGGGCGTATTAGTCATCCACCAACGAGAAGTCGTGCATTAGTATGGAGTACTCGTTATAGGAAGGTGCGCCAGCCAGTCCTAGCTAAGTAAAATTTGGCGAACTAAGAATTATTTAGAAATCTTAATCTTTCGCTCAATTACCAGCCATCGTTGTGACCAAGAAAAGGTCGAGAATGTAGAAAATGTGTCCTCTATAAGGGAATTTTCCCAAGAAAACGGCTGCCCCTAATTTTTATGTTTTTAAGCAATGAACAGAAAACGATGCAACTATACAAAAACAACTAAGTGGAAATTTTGCACTGTAGATGCTTCTCTAAAACCTTCAAAAATGACAACAATTTGTGTGCGACAGCCTTTTTTTAAAGAATCTTTTCAAAGTCAGGACCAACCCGACTTGTGAGGAAACTTTTTCTAAGTTCTAGCTCTTGCTATCGTGACCTTTTTCGCTGCGCCTCTGATATTAAAGTCTGATGTCGAAAAAGGAGTTTAGGTCCAACCCACAAGTAGCATATAGAATTTTGTGGCGCATAACTGGATCAAAACGTTTTCGTCGATAGGACAAAGACCTCAGTCCGAAACTATGATTCCTGACACTTCCGCAGGGTGTTTCATCGTAAAGAAAACCTGTGACCCTAATTAATAACCTCCTGGTGAAACTGTTTTACACTTTCTTCAGTAATTTGAGTGTACCTTTCTTTTATGTATTGAATATATCAGTCCCATACGCTAGTAGTGCTCTGATATAGGCTTTGTAAGCTTTTAAGAGAGTAACTACATCTTTAGCTGACAGAGTCATGAACAAATTGTGGACAGCTCTATTTGTTTTTGTGGCGACTTTTTTTACAACGAGTATCGAAGCTGGAATCATCTCTGATCCAAAAGCCTAGGTCACGGATCTCCTCTACCTCGTACAGAGTGACGACACTCATGCTGTAATGATACCTAGGGTTTCTGAGAGCAGTGTGTAAGACCTTAGCTTTTTGACACGATAGAAGTAAGTCCCAATCCTGGATCCATTTCTGGACTACATTTACAGGAGGCTGCAACCTAATGTGGTCATCCTCATTAGTTATGGTAGTGTAATTTAAGGTCGTCAGCGAATGCACAACAAATAATGCCCGTACGTACTACAACAGATGGTAGCTCACGTGTATAAATGTTAAATAGGATTGATGATAAAACGCTACCTTGGGGCACTTCACTCAGAACCTTTTTTGGTGTCGAGAAAGAAGAGTTTATCCGGACACAAAAGAAGCGATTAATATGAAATTGTTTGATCCATGCCACAATTCGTGCATGTATTCCTACACAATGTAGTTTGTGCACTTCAGTTTGTCACGTCATTTTTGTACACGTGGACAGAAGCCGTCGGTGTAAAGCAATTTTCAACGCTTGCTTGCTGATGACGGTGGTGTGGTTCTGTCTTAGTGCAATCACGTACAGCCTTGCTTGACATCGCTTTTCGGACTTGGAAGCAAAAACTGAACTAAGTTCTAGACCACGAAGTTGAAGCAAATAAGGCGAGCTTGCACAAAAAGAGGCTGTTTAGTGTTGTTAGCTGACGACGAAAACAGCACAAATCTCCGACACATTGGTAAGAATCACTGACCGCATCCAATGGTAACCTCCTTCACGTGAAAAATCTGGAAAGCTGGGACAACGAACGGTATTTCACATGTAGCAAAGTACAGCGTTGGAGGTGCATATGGTGCATACAACAGGTAATCGTGAGAAAGTAAAGAAATGTAGCTTCACCCTGGTAATTTCTTCTGTCCACAGAAAGATGTGAGACGAAGAAGATCAAGAGCACATCGCCAGAAAGGAAAGTATAGCATCCCTCAAGTAAAGTATCTCTCGAGAAAGTTTTGCAGAGAAAACATACCCAAGATTTTCAACTATAATAAGGAAGCACTGACTTGCAGCGATTTTGTGATGCTAGTTTTAGGGGTTTGCACCATTACTATGTATTCTATATAACATTCACTACACCTCCCGCGGCAGTGACTTCTCGATGCTTGAGGACAACGGCAGCGATCTGTACGCCATGCCCTCCCCTATCATTTAGTAATCAATGTCATGCGTGGACATTTTTCACAGACTCACTTTCTCCTTACTGCTTCTCTCTTAGAGAGGAGCTGTATACTTTTAAAGGAAAAAAGCTATTTTCGTTTCAGATAAAGAAATGGATATTGCGCTCACGAAGAGACGAAAATAAGGAAAAAACTGAACTGATGATTAAGAAGGAAGTATATTTTATGACTACGCATGTTGCATGATTTCTAAGGGAACAGTAAAAAAAGCACTGTTTTACGCATTTATGGAACAGATGTACCAGCCGCGGTGTCGAATTGAGGGCGCTCAGGAGGCTCCCCAAAGACTATGCCGCCCCGTCGTGGAGGGCAAGGTTAGCGAGAGTAGGATGTCCACAGGGGATCCTGGCGGTTAGCGGTAATTAAAGACATAGTCGCGAGGCCCCGCCCATCTGTACAGAGCTGCGCATGTGCTGAAGAAGGCAAGCCGAAGAATACAAGTAGTAAAAAAAACTAAAAGTGAAGCTAACGTTGGGAGATGCAATGGAAGGAATATCAAGAGTGTTAGGAAATCGAGGACGTCGCAGGAAACAGAATGACAACATGTGAAAGGTGGAGGCTTTAGAAACTTATCAAATTTGGAGCTTTACGAAGGCCGATTTCAGTTAACACTACTCCTAGTTTTTTACTGATTTTTAATTAAATCCACTTCCACATCCTTCTTTAACGTTCCTTTATACATGCACAACCTTGCAAGACCACGCAGATGAGCCTGGACTTGCGACCCTGCTGTTAATTACTCGCGAACCTTCAAAACGAACCCCCCTGAGAACATCCTACCCTCGCTAATTGGGCCTTCAGGGAGAGCGGCATAATCTTTGGGGAGCCTATTGGTACGCCGTTGCCTCGAATAACGTCAGAGGAACAGATCGACTTTGGTGCCGCGGTCAAGCTGAATTTATGAATTTTTTTTATAGTTTGTACTTTTTGTATCTGTTTTCTCTGCGCGACATGCAGTAGCGTGTTTGCATGCTGTTTGCTCTGTGACTGCTCGCAATCGCATCGGTAGAACAAGCTACACTTAAAAACAAATCAAAATCGATAAGAACGCTGTGATTGTGAGCAAACAAAATCTGAATACCGCGTAATGCGCGAAGAAAACAGATGTAAAAAGCACAAGCGATGAAAGAAAAACTCAAAAAACCGCCTTTTTGCCAAAATCCTAGGTCGGTCCTCTGTGCGCGACTCAGAGACCAACTCCATTATAAAAGATGAAAAAAATATGAAGCCCAAACGCACAAAAAAAGCTCGCAAACCCACTTTAACGAAGAAAAAAACACGAAAGAAAGTTCATCGATTCGCGACTAGGCGCTGAAGAACAGATTTTTCGCAGTCCGCCGTCGGTGACACGCAGATACATGGGAAAACGCCAAAGAAGGCGCTCTTGACGTGGGTCGACAGCACGTAGAGAGCCTGAGCTAAATGCTTGACCTCATCCAGTCTAAACAGTTAGCAATTTGCTCGCATTCTGCTAAAAATTGCTGGGACTCCGCTATTTACAGCTTTCGTGGGTGGTCCACCTCCCAGTTGGTGGGTGCACCACACCAGGATCTATAATGGGACCGCCCTTCTAGCAGAACACGGACTCTCACTGGTGATGACTGTAACTTAGAAAGAAGCAATGAAGGATAACGCATCCAAGCTTATTGAAGGACGAAATATGCATTTTTGGAGGCTACAGTATCTGTATTCTATATATTATACACTATTGTGGTTATTCGTAGGTATTTTTGGGTCAGGAAAGATCCGCATCCAAAGAAGTTTTTCTGCACTATACGATACTTGAGGGACGGCAGTCAAGATTTCACAGTGTTCCCACATTGTTCAGAAAATACCTATTTTCACAGAGTCTAAGAACTGAAGTCTAGGTTTGCTGAATATTTGATTAATCGGAACGATGTACATGACGGCAGGATATCAAGACAAAGCAGAAACCGAGGAAAGTAAGCTGTAATCAAATGATATCTGCACAAACAGGTTTCGAAGCAGTATAGTCGAGTTAACCAGTTGGTGTAAAATTGTGCTCGGTGTACTTACACAAATCAATGAAAGAAGCGTCACTAGATTAGGTGTAGCGCGAACTAATGGCCAGCCGTTACTGTCAAAAGTCCGTCTTGAGCGAAATTTCGCGCCATGGCTGATTAGTTCAGTCACTGCACATTTTTCAACTTTGCACCGACTGATCAACCCCAGTATAAGTATATTCTCTTTGTCGCGGACTAAGACTAGGGGAGGTGAGAGCGGTGAGGCTCCCGAGTAAAACATATCGATTAAAACTGAATTGATTCTCTGTGTTCTAACCAGATTTAACACATACGGCGTACGGCGTTCCGTCGGGTGCCCTGGCTGCACTCACCACTGGTCTTAGTCCGCTATAGGTACGGCTACAGTGCTGTCGGTAACTTTGGGTAAGAAGACGAAGAAGATCCGTATCTACGTGGCTTTTCCTGCATTGTATGACATTTAAAGGACAGCGGCCAAGATTTCGTAATCTTTAAGTTAGCGTAAAAAGCGTAAACGTACGAAGCGTCTCTTTTTCGTCCTTATGAAATAATGGATATGAGTCCGAATCAAACATGTCGAAGAGGCCTTTTTGCCGCAGTGTAAACTCGTTCTAGCCGGACACACAAACAGTAGGTACCGCAGAAATACGGTATAGAAACAAGCTTCTTGGTAGGGTATATGTCCCTTTTACGTAATTGGGCTGATATGGGAATTTATTGTGTCTTTTTCGGGTAGTCTCCCAAGTATGACGTGTATGTCTAAAGCCTATGTATAAAGCTTCAGAGCAAGGCGTTAAGCCTATCTTGCATAAGCGTCGAGCAACTGCCTACCGTCCCTTCTGAACTCCAGCATTAGTGTGATCCAGAGTCAAAAAGTGTTGCGGTTAGTCAAGAACCTGTATGTCTCCGTGTATTCTTGTAAAAAACTGAAGCGAGCAAGCTTTGTGTTAGACTGCATTGATTAGGACATAACAAATCGAAGAGTTACTAGAAAACCTCCTTATAGGCGAGTATTTGTCCGTGAAATCAACCGATCGTTGTTTAGTTTTGTTTGAAGCTACATTATTGCTGAATTGAGCCACTCT
>KN551475.1:11784-25906 GCA_000797555.1 Oesophagostomum dentatum | reverse complement strand
CGAACTTATGTGCATATCAAACTAGCTTGTCATGGAAGATAGATACGTAGCTGACATTTTAAGCAGTTTGCGTGGAAAAATTTAGTTCAAAAAACGCTAAAATTCTACGCAGTTTTTCGGCTACCCACAGTTTTCGACTGATTCCGCTTCACTGTTGCCACAGCATATTCCCGAAGGTTACTCAAAGCAACTCAAGTAAGCTCTAAAGTTGACCTACCTACGCTCCAGCCAGGCAGAACCAGGAAGTAATCACTGAAGAGCGAAGCTGCTGGTGACATCTACCCATATTTTATACGGAATGCCCCAGTGGAATGTGTGCAAACGCGACTGTAGCAGCTACGAACACAGAGAATAAGCCGTCCTAATCCTTGATCATTTTGCAGAATCACGAGTGCAGAACGACTCTTGAACAGGAAAAAGTTGCTTGAAACAACTGGAATGCTTTGTGAAGTGAAAAAGCGAGTTACCAGTAGAATTACGAAAGCAATTAAGAAATCGAGAGGCATTTGGCTAAGAGACCTGTTTTGTTAAAAGTTTCATCATTTCAGGAAAAACATTTAGAATACGTCAGTTGTTTGGAACTGGAAAATGAATCCACTTAATATCTCAGACAGCTTCAACCTTACAAAGCATCTGAAGTATTCTGCTCAACATTTTATTGTTCTTACTAGAATACAACCTTTGGCTGCTAATTTGGAGCAATAGAAAAAACAAACGTTGACTTCTTACATTTGCCGTAATTTTTCAAGGAAGGATTTTCCGGAGATGTTTGAGAAGGACTCATTTCAATGTAAAAACCAGGGAGTCTTGAGCCGTAGGAAGCTTCTAAGTAGTGTTCTGAAATTTCACAAATCTTCTTCTGAAGATTATCGCTCACAAAGCAGGATCAGGAAAGCGCCCCAGGGCAGAGCACCGTGATGAGTACTTACTGCTAATACGTACAACTATGGCTGGTAATGCAGAATAACTCATCTCAATTTCGAAAAGTCTCAACTGTTGAGTAATTTTGGATTTCACAGGAGACATTGATCTCTTAGTAGTTTTTCATACCATAATTGTACGGTTTTTCCATTTGAAATGATGACATACTACTTCTATGACGTTTGAACAGTTTTACTTTGCACCAAAGATAAAACTTCCTGCCATTTCCTACAATTTCCGTCTAATCCTTTCATAAGTGCCGCCAACAGGGGTTAGGTTCTTGAAGAAGCAGGTTTACTTCTTAGTTTTACCGAAAACATCAGCTTAAAAGACACGGCGTCTTTTTATTCCTTTGAACTTTTCTGGCTAGTTAGGACCAATTGCATGAGCTCTTTGAAAGAATTAAAGTATTTGGACACAAAGAGCAGCATGTCGCACTCGTTTTTGACCTTGTCCGACGCGGCAGCTGATCAAAAGTTGGCGCGGCTGTATCCGAATAAAATCTGTCGAATTCCGCATCAGTGCTCAGGTCTCTGCTTCCTGGATGCTACCGTACTCTGCAGCTATCTGCCTGGTAAGCTGATTTAGGTTAGGCCACCGTACAAATAGTTCCTAGTGACTCTCAGGGGGTCAGCAGGTTTGATGCAAAGTATAGAAGCTGCAAGGTAATCACCGTAGACAACAGGTTACCAGAATGACATTATCCTTGAAAGAGAAATTTGTGAATATACGCTAGGAGAGGTAGCTATGGTATGATCCTTCTTTACACAACTCTGTTTAAATTCTTTCAAATCTCACTAAGATTCGATAGTCTTTTTCATCTGGTAAACAAATTTACTTTTCTTTTTAGTTTACAAGTAAGCATAGAAGTAGCTGAAAAGTTATTAGTCATACAAGGCAAGCTTTACTGATAATTTTAGAACTCATGGGTAAAATTAGCCTTATACCGTAACCCAAATAATGCAACCATTTAGGAAAGGTCTGGCATATCCTTAAAGCCTAGTAACCATTGGAAATGCTGTTTCCTTCTCTCTCCTCCTCCCCCCCCCTCTCCTCCTTCCCCTTCCGCACTTCTTGCGGTATACAAGACAATTTCGCTACTTTCTTGGTACTTCTAAGTAATTTGTGCAGTATACCTCCGTTTGTGTACTAATCGGTATCTGTTAACATTACCTTTACAGTAAGTCCCCTCAGGTTCTAGAAGCTATGTTAATAGACCTGTTACTCATACATTTAACATAATTAGGACATTTTCTGGGTATCTAATGAAGGACGCGGTCTGTATTCACAGACAGCTATCTTCAATCGAAACTCCTATCACTTTTCACAGCAATACCCAGAGTATATGAGTGGACTTGTCTATCTTTTATAATTATACTTTATCCTTTATAACTATCTCACAAAAATATGTATCAAAAGAATTTCTGTGTACTAGAAGCCGGAAATTCCCCCTTTTTTAAGAAAACTTAGAGTCCCTGTTCTTTCAGCTGGCAGTATTCTCCGTTGCTTCTTCCTCGGCAGTCAGGCGAAAGCGGCAAGGTTCGTCTACGTTTCTAACTTTTCTTTCACAGGAACTCTCTTCAAGACAATTTTTTTCAGCCTTCGGCTGTTCGAACACTGAAATAAGCGACACCGCTCGCCTGCTCTTCCTTAATGCTCATAATGAAGCTCGCCTCAACGTTGCAAAAGGTCTTGAACCGAATAAATGCGGTCTTCTGAGCCCAGCTAAGAACATGTACAAACTGGTAATACGTGCTTTATTCTATCACTAGTTTCGACGAAATCTAACATGATTTCTTCCAGCAATGGGACTGCAATCTTGAGCAGCAGGCTCAAGATTACATCGCTAACTGCCCCAATTCGATGGGCTCCTTTAGCGGACTCTCTCAAAATATCATGACGTGAGTTTATAGAAATACAATTTAGCTCAGCAAGCAAATACGAGCAGTATAAGTGTTAAGGTATACTGGAGCTTCGTTGGAACCACTTTCAACAGCAGCGACGGTTCTAACAAAATGGTGGAATCCTATTCGCCAGTATGGCAGCACTGCTCCAGAAAACAAATATGTGAACTCAAATCTCTACTCATTCGCAAACGTAAGAATTCCGTACTATTTTAAGAGAATAGTAGGACCTTACAACTAAAAACTGAAGGAAGAAAATTGGATAGGCTGCTCTTCCTTTCCTACAATTAGAACTATTCCATGGCTCAGAATTGACTCTGCTCTGGTGAGCTTCGAGACTAAGACAGAACAGATAAATTGTGATATTATTCCTTTAGCCAGCGCACAGGGTTGTTAATATCACAATTTATCAGTATTTTTATGCCAAGCTTTATTGACAGTCGAACTTTTCAATCACTTAGCAATAAGACAGAACAGTTTTTTTCCAAAAGATGGGGGATTTTTTACCGAGGAGATATACTCGAAGGTGTATGGTATGGAAGTCGTAGCTGAGGCCTAGATATTAAACCACTAGAGGAACCTAGACGTGTAAAAAGCCTGTAAATCCATGTCATCACTTCCAAGGGTAGTTCAAGCGTAGCGAAAGGAAAATATAAAAGAACGACGTCAGGTGTTATTTTAGGATTGTTCACCCTCGAAGTGCTCACGGACGGCTGAGATTCGATTAAACAAGAATGGGTCTTTCCTTGCTGAAATTTAAGGTTTTTAAATAGCGTGAGGACTTCCTGCAATAGCTCGCTCGGTGCCCACCTTCTCCTGCGCCTAGTAAGGGGAAAGGGACTAGTATCTAACAGGCCTTGTTGTTTTATATTTTCCTTCCTCCATGCTTCAGCCCTTCAGCCTCTCTTGATAATGATAGTATGGATTCGTGAATCCCGCGGGCTTTCTATATATTTAAGTTCTTCTAAAGTATATTCCATTAAAATCGCAGTAACTACCTACGTAGATAATAAAAAAAAACTCTCTTTTGACCAATGCATAAGGTTTACTATTACTATTTACTATTTATTGACGCGCGTGTAAGCGTGCGTAGAACAAAATAAAAAAGAAAAAATAACATAAAATCAATCCAAAGCACTCTGACTAATGTAGTAGCACTAAAGAAACAAACAAACAAAGGACAAAATAAATATAATCAAAAATAAATAAATGTGAGGATTAACAATGAGCAGAAGAAACAGAGAGACGTTTAACCCTGTTGAAGGGAAAAAAGTTATTGTTTTGGGATTTATTTCTTTGTTTTAAGAAGTAGTTCAATAGCAATGTTATTTATAAGAATACCAGAAGTTATCATTTAGTATGGGCTAGTCTTTCTTATCCAGTTATTTGCAGATGGTCCATGGCAAAATGACCGGAATTGGCTGCGCTTACAAGAAATGCACTGATACCAACAAGTTGACTGTTACCTGCTTGTATAACAAGATGTAAGTTTTGATTTATCAGTTGAGAAAAGTGGAGAGAGTGGACGGCCAGCGAGTAAGCTACCGAATGAGTTATTCGTTTAAGAATATTGAAGTCTGTATTGCTTATAGTGGAGTTGACAAGTCGGTGCAAAGTTGGCTGGGTGTACTTACACAAATCAGGGGAAAAAGCGTCTCTAGATTAGCTGCGGCGCGAACAGGTCAGCCGTTGCTGTCAAGAGCCGGTCCTGAGTGGAATTTTGCGCTATGGCTAGTGTTTCTGTCACTGCACACCTTACAACTTTGCACCGACTTGTCAACTCCACTATACAATGTTTACATTAGCGGTTACTACACCAATGGAATTATGTGGGAGAATGGAACGGCTTGTACTTCTGATGCAGAATGCACAACCTATCCGGGATCCACTTGCTCCAATAATCTTTGCGTCAAGGAGCTAGAGCAAACTGGTAAGTTGTTTTCTGTCTGCTCCTCCAGTACCCTACAAGTAGTGAATGGCTAGCAGCGCCAAATGTAGCAAGCATGATAAAGCTTTTTTTGAATTTTTCTAACTGAGTAGACCAAAATAACTGTTAGGAAGTACTATGTGTGCACTTAATAAACTACGCGAAATATTGCAAATATTTCGAAATTTTAAAATAGGAACCCTATACGGGAAATCAATAGAAATGAAAGTCAATCTAGTCTTAAAAGCAGCACTCACGATAAAAGATGGCAATGGCTTTCCTTCAAGAATTTCTTAAATACTAGCCCTAGATGCTACAACCATAGAGCAAGGTCGAAATGTTAAGAAACAGTCAAGCTGGATTTTACAACAACAAAAAAAAAAAACAGAGCAGAACCTAGCGCGTATTTGCCTCCTAAAGGAAGATGTTGAAGGCAGATATGCCGTTCATGGCAAGGATAGCGGCTATTGGAAAATCGTGATCGATGAGATCATCAGTTGATAGTGCGGGTGGCACCCTCACTGCACCCCCGACATCTTCAAGGGAAGAAGAAGTGCTCCTGGTAAAGAAGAAGTGCTACTGCTACCGGCTTAATTTGATAGGAAATTATTAATACTTTACAGTGGTACGCCATGCTGGAAAAAGTGAAAAATATAATTAAGCGGCTAAAATTTCTCATCCGCCGTCTACCAACATAGCAATTGTGCCCGCACTGGAACCTGGGCCTGTATCCAATAAAAGTCAGCAGTGGGAGCAAATACGCGGTTTTCCAGTGGAAATAGCTATACTGGGATATGGGCTCAGGATGCTGTGAGAATGTTACCAGTGGAAACGTTTTTCCGTTAGTAAACTGCTTAGATAGCAAATTCCACCGGAAATACTTGATTTCTACTGGGAGAAGTTTTTCTAGTGAAAACAGCCATACTGATTGCCGCGCTGGAAGTCACACCTGGAGGGGGACCGGAACGGCGGAAGAGCGAAATGGAACATTACTTTTGAGATGGTCGAAATTGCTAGGTTCAATCGGGTTTTCAGATAAAGACTTTGTGTTAAACAGCACTTATGCACCCATTTGCAGTGATTCATTTCCAGAAAAACGTTTTTTTTAATCGCGAGTGTTGCCTTTAAAAAACAAATGTAATCGTGAAGGCTTAGCTTCCTGAACGAAAAAATAGTAAGAAACCTTAAATAGAAAAGTCTGCAGTCTACAAGTTATGGTGAACACTAGATTAGGGTGCAGATCCGCGTAACTCTGATTGCTCAATTTTTCCGCAGTGCTCGACGATTGAGAGTTCCTTTTTGAGGAAGGGAACGGTGATTTTAAAGGTATTCACATAAAACGGGGATCCCTGGAGGGCTGTAGGTGACGTGTAAAGGCTTAAAACGAGTTGAAGCTTAAGTTTTAGTACGGTAGACGGTGCTGACGATGAGAGAAGTCGCGCTCGACATCGCGAAGCGGTAAAGGCCCCGATGCGCCGTACTTCTTGACGGTCTCCTGGCTTTATCCTTCGCTATCCTCAAAGAAAAGCTTCTTAGACCTTAGTAGCATAATAAGCTGCTTTTCGGCTGCCAATAAGAAAATTTTTTACTCTTCTATTTTCTGTTCCAGTCTTTACTTAAAAAGATAAATTTTCATTGCGGAAAAGACTAGTTTTCCATAAATTACCTGTGTTCAGAAATCACTTTTTTACTACTATTCGAAGCACTCCAAAATTTAGACACTGGAGCTAACACAATGTGCCCTTCAAATGCGAATATGACTGATGCAGCTAGAAAGAAATTCCTGGAAGTGCACAATTACTTGAGGTTTGATGATTTCTTTTTCTTCGTATGCAGTAAAACCCTCTGTGATTGATTAAAATTCTTTAGATCCCGTGTAGCAAGAGGTCTTGAACCGGATGCACTTGGCGGCAATGCTCCGAAAGCCTCAAAAATGCTGAAAATGGTTAGTTCCAACTGACTGTGACGTGGGTACTTTCAGTCTAATCGCTTTTTCTTGCAAAAGGAAATAATTCAGGTCTACGACTGTAACGTAGAAGCATCAGCAATCCAGCATAGCCAGAAATGCGTTTATGCCCATTCAGATTCAGCGGATAGACCAGGATTGGGCGAAAACCTTTTCAAAACAACAGCTCTTAACGTGGATAGGACTTCAATAGCTGCTGAGGTAATAGATGAAGAACTCAAAATTGGCACACTTTGGGTATATGGACGCTCGTGGGTAACCTTGCAAAACTTGCAAGTAGGACAAATATCCAGCGACACCATTTCACCGAGAGTAAGTGAAAGGATGAAAGAGCTGCAGGGTGATTTTTTTTCGGCAGGTGTAACAAATTTTTCAAAAAAAAAACTCTCTATGAGGCAATAATTGGAATAGCCGGGTGCAATAATTTGCAAATTAGGTGGCGTTAAATCAGCTGACTTTTGATTTTCAATGTATTGCTAAATCAGAGACAATCTTTCTCCTATGCAGGTTATTAAATAGCAGTTTTATTTGCGCTTACTTTTAACTTTGTATTATCTTCAGTGATTATACTTTTCACCATTCGATTTTGATCCCAGTGCATTGTCAGTCTGCCAATTATGGTCGAATTTGCCCAAGTCTTATATTTTTCGAATACTGCTCCAGTTAACTAGAATAATACTTGAATAATCATCGGGTTCTTCACGAGGAATCGGTTATTTCTTTCGTAATCAAATGGTTGGTCAGTTCCACTAAACAGTATTATTAAGTGAAGTGGATAGCCTTACAAAGTCTGTCATATTTCGACTTCTCCATCTCGGGGAAACGATTTTTTTTCGAAATTTTCAAAGACGCGAGAAGCCGAGTTGCGGCAGTTTTTTATGAAAGGAGAAGACAGGATCTGTTTTCCATAATTCACTTTTTGTTTCCCTTAACAATGCATACAATGAAAGAAATTTCGGCCCTGTGAAGCGAACGTAGCAAAGGCCACGGTAAAATTGTGATTTTAATAGTCGTCTCAAATGTGGTGGGACGAGCTTAAAGAAGCCGGTGTGGGACCATCGAACAATCTCACGGACGCTCTCTGGAACCGAACAGGAAAAGTAATTGGGCACTACTCGCAGGTGAGCCTTCACAAGGATTTTAATTCGAAGACTTTTGGCTGATTTGTCCTCTTAGATGGCTTGGGATCGTACCTATAAGCTCGGATGTTCAGTACAACACTGCTCGAGCTTCACTTATTCTGTTTGCCAGTATGGACCAGCGTAAGATTCAACATCTCTACACTCAAACTTCTTGCATTTTTTTGCATTTTTAGTGGGAACTACCTCAATCAGCTGATCTATGCTTTGGGCGAGCCGTGCACGGATGATAGTGGTTGTCCTGGAACTTATACTTGCAACGCCTCTGAAGGCCTTTGCAATGTTGTTTGAGAGGGATTACTTATGCTATAACTAGTAGCTTACTGTATTTATTAAACACCGCTATAAGAAGAAATTTAACGGTTATATAAATAATTTGTTTGGTGTCGAGTTCAGGTACACACTGTGCAATCCTCATACTCCTCACGCGATCCATCTTTATGGAAGCCACTAAAACTTAATATTTTCAGATTTGGGGGCCTTGGTTTGATGAAACCTTAGTGAACCTCGAGTTAAATTCTTAAGCTAAACCCGAGACAACGAATGAAAGAATTTTTCTCAAACTCTTTAGTACTCATTCAAGCTTTAAAATATCATCATTTAAATTTTAAAGCTTGTAGTCTCTCGCTGCATGTTTCAAAAGCGAACCAGCAGGATTTCACAGCGCTAATTGTGAACTATTGTAACAGTTTACCAAAGCCCAATAAGCTATCTCGAAAAACTAAAATCCGTACCAGTTATAATCCGCAGGTGCAAGATTTCGTGCGTTTTTTCCGCGCACGGATTCGCGACCGCCATTGTACCAGCGCCGACACCTGTGAGCGGCTCCAGACTGTACCCTCAACACCTCTCGAGCCGGCTAATCCTCATTTCGGCTAAGACCAACTCGGCTGAGGCTATCTAGTGAGAAGCGCACTTGAGAGGTCATTGATATGTGTGCAGTGTGTATAGAAGACCGCTCGGCGCGCCTCCGCCGGTCCATCCTCAATCTCACACCCCACCCTCAGACACCCATTGTCACCCACCACCAACACTTCCTCGTTTCTGCTGTTACAACGGCTATTACCTGGCCGTATATTACCTGACGTACGGTTTTAAGTAGTGACGCCAATGTAACGACAGCTGGCTTACATTCGGTTCGCTACTTAGCACTGTACTCATGGATTTTCATCATTTTCAGTGAGTGAAAGTTCTTCATAGCCGACAGAGAATTTCAGGACTTACACAATTTAGGCCATGCCGCAGTAATTTGCGCTGAATTTTGAGTTCTAGAACTGGTCGTGAAAGCTGCACTAGCGGTCGCTAATGCATGAACACCCTATTTTCTGAATTCCAGAGTAACAGGTAAGTAACCAAAAAGAATTTCGCATGTTTCTGGTTTGCTGAACAAAGATTTCTGTTAATAGCTTATAGGTAACCCCTTAATTCGGCTGAAGGACATCGAGCGGGACCAATCCTGTTTTATAGGTAATGGTCCTGGTAGAAGAATGCTGAACTATGAAGGTACTACTTTTTGTTTAGCCGAAGTTACGACTGTCGAACGCTCGTTTAATTTTGCTTTAAAATAACTGAAAATTAAACTTTTTTCGCAATTATATTCTATTAAAGGATAATGTATTCGATAAATAGAAGAATTATACGCGAAAGGTTTTGCACCAGGATATATTTTATTTTGCGGAAAATGCTGAATTTTTGATGATCTTAAAAGCAAAATTGGGCAAGTTTTCCGACGCCGTAACTCCGACTAAACAAAAATTAGTGCCTCCATACTTCAGTATTTTTTGTACCAGAGCAGCTACCGCTAAAATAGAGTTGGTCCAGTTCGATATCGTTGTTCAAGGGCCTTTGAGTGAGCTTATAGCCGTCAGCATGGAATTGCACTTTTTCGGGAAAAAGCACTTCCATCATGATTAAAATCTGAGCTAGAGTAAGCCTATTCGTTTACAGAGCAGGGCTTTGTATTGTTCCTGCTCAGACGTAGGAGTTTCTGGATGAAAAATGCTATTTTGGTGTTATTCCAAAGGCCACGTCCATTTCCTCCTTATTAATATTTTTCCTGAACTTCAGATTAAACAATGCTGCTTTTATTTTGGATCGGCGAAACAATTTCAAACTAAGCAAAAGAAGCTGATGTAATTTTTGGAAAAATCGGTCACATTAGTTTCCATTTCATACCTCTTATTTTCTTTCTAACTGGGGAACAGTTTATGGGCAAGTGCCCCATCTCATGGAACAGATAGTCATTTTCTATATGATATATGTTTACTTTAACCGTTACCAAAACACAAGAGCTCTGTTAATGGCTTTCAAAAAGTACAAAAATTAAATCTGACCAAAGCTGATACTCTGTGCAATAGTATGTTTGTAATGAATTCCATTCTATTCAAAGCGCATTCTTTTTGTTTTCCTGCGAAATATTAATATGTCTGGTTTAGTGATCTAATTGGGTGACAAAGCTCTGCGTCATTAATCCGTAATCCGTTGAAGGCTGGAAATTTTTTCCAAACTGGGAATTTCGTTCCTTTTTGCTGATCTAGAGCAAAATGTCCATAGAATGTGCCAAATCTTTATAATCAAATTAGCAGTCTGTCCAAATAACAAGTTAAATGCAACTCTGAAGTCCTCACAATAGTCTTATGTTCTTCTAGAGCAAGCGTGCCAGTAGAGTCACAAAATATTCTTGGGCTTGAGCTGGGTGGCACTGATTTAGGCTAAAGGAGGACGAGGCTAGCAACAAAAATCAAGAAAAAAAATTTATTGCAGGGTTTCACAAACATTTCTAAAAAAATAAAACCAAGTGCTTTCCTTATCTTTTCTTCTTAAATAAGTGCTTTTAGGTTAATTAGGAATAAACTTTGATTAGCTTGACCTAGATAGCTCTCCTCAAGTTTTTACTGCTTTGCTACCGATTTTAAAACTTTTGAGAGCAATTTTTTGACAGCTATGGGAAAATAAACGTTCTACGGTGCTCTGCAATTTAAATTCTTCAGAATTTTTCTTTTAAAAAACGCTACCATTGCTTTTCCTAGAGGCAGACATTCTGTTGTTTTAGACGACCTACATGATGCATATTATATCTATCAAATTTCTACTGGGTTTTCGATTAGAAAAATTTGCTAAAGAAACTTGTGAAGATGCATGTAAAAGATTTTTAGACTGCTCTTTCTTTATTTGAGAAACAGACATAAGCCTCAAGTCTGTGGGCATGGTTTGCTGATGCACTGCCCGAACTTCCCGACAGAAAATTTAATTAGGAGACCTAGAACTTCTACTGATAGTCTCAAGTAGCTGCCAGAACTAGGTACATCGGATCGTACACGTCTCACAGCAGTTACGTTCTCTCGTTGTTCTAGCCAGGCGCACTCCGAAAACTATATTCCAGGTGGTCGAAGAGAGGTAATTTGCAAAAAAAAATAAAGAATGATGGAAAAAAGGCCAGTCGTATTTTTGCACATTCCAAAGCACACAAAGAAAGATTTTTAAAATATGGAAGAAGAAACTTTGGTGAAACGATTCTTCTACTCTCTTTGTCGCAGACTAAGACAAGTGGATGTGGGCGGGGTCAGGCTCCCGACTAGAACACTATCGATTAAAATTGAACTGATTCTCCGTGTTTTAACCAATTTGAACACGTACGGCGTCCCATTGGGTGCCCTGGCCCCACCCACCACTCCTCTTAGTCCGCGACAAAGAGAGTACATTAAAGGTGCCTTACCGTAACACTTAATTTGTAGCTGTATCTGCTCCAGTAAGATAAATAGACCATTCATGTAACGTATGTGATTTTTGATATTTTTTTAGTTAATTAAGCTATCAGTAACAGCCGATATTTCTTTCAAAAAGACGACTCCGCGAGAAAATATAATCACGTATAGTGCTGGAGAACGCTGACGAAATTCAGAAGTCATTCATTGCCATAAACTTATTGAATATCTGACTCCGACGACGTGGATGCTCAACGATATGGACGTTTGTGCGTGTACTGGAGCTTGATCCACGCGAAGTTACACTTGATATCCGACGAACTGTAAACGCAACTTATCACTGAAGTAATTCAGAGACTGAACGCATACCAAATACTTCACGCTTTTTGAAAGAAATATCGTTACTTCTACTAACATGCATTATCAGTATGAAAGTTACTTCTACTAACATAGAAATAGAATCCGATTACCTACCTTTCACTCTTGCTGGATGTTTTCTATCAAAGTCGTCACAGAATGATCGGGAGCTCGTAGGTTCACTGAGATACTGAAAAACGAGCTTCTTCATTATTCATAGGATAAATTCGATTATTATTTTGCAGATGCAGACAAAATGGTTAAGGTCCCATAAGGCAATTTCTTTTTTTTCACCCTACTTTTCAATAATATAACGTAAAATTTATACTTGGTACGGAAGCTATGGAAATTATGTAGTTACAGCTTTCCAGCTGATGCGCTTTTGATACAAGTCAGTTTTTTTTTCGTTTCTGTTAGGTAGCACTACGATCTCGACCTTCTCTCATCGCACTGTGTTCAGATTATGTCCAGTAAATTTTTACGTCAATTCCAAGCTTCAGATTAACAGATGTGGCGTTCAGTGCCGGCCTTGTACACGTGGTCTACATTTTCTCGGTCGGTAACTAAATTTGGGCCGATATTTTTACATCTAAGACCGTCTATGAGAATAAAATTCAAGATCTGTCGAAAACCTTGTGTGAAGCCTTTGGAATCTGTGCTAGTTTTAAGCAAGTGATAATAAGTAGATAGCCAAATCGCTTCCAAATTGCAGTACCTACTCTGAACTATAGTAAACCTTAGTTTTGAAACATTATGGACTTCACTTTTACCATCTCATCACTGACTTTTTTGTAATAGCTGCCCTAAGGTCTTGCACGAACAGGAGTTGTTCGATCATGGACAAATTATTGACCCTTATGAAGCAAATGGATGTGGAGTTAGGTAGTTTGAGAAGAACTGCAGTGTTTATTTATTATTAATGTGTGTTAGCTAATATTTCTACATCTAAGCCCATCTATTTATTAAGTCAGTATAGCATTATTCTAATTATTTTGCAATTTGTGCTTGCGCCTGATTGACAAATAGATAATGATGACGATGGGTAAAAGCGCAGGAATTTTTTTTACGCGAAGGGCCAGAAGAGCAGTTGCGAAAGTTTCGAAGAATATTATAACGTAGAGCTAAAACTCTGTTTTAGGGAATCTTTTAAAAACGGTGATATAGAAGTAGTGACAGTGAGGAAAATGCCTGTCTTACAAAGTTGTCCGTAGAAGACAAGTAACGAATAGCCAGTTTCAAATTTTAGCGTGTTCCCGCTCTTGCAGCACTTTTCTGCAGATATTCACTGGTTTTTCAGTATATAGATGGTTTTAATTTTAAAAAGCTCTAAGAAGAAATGGGTCTCTCCTAGGTCAAAAACCCTCATTACGCTGGCTTACTGCCTCATTATTGGGCGACATACCTGATCAAGTTTATCGTCGGTGACGTCTACTGCGCATTGCCTTCGGAGACGACGTCTCTCCATGGCCCCATCGAACGTTAGCCTTTGATTCAGAGGAAGATTTCTTAGTGATCGTTCTGAAGCAAGTTCAGTATATTTGCAGAAAGAAAGAAAAACGAGACCTTAAACAAACATAGAACAAATTCAGTGCAATCTTTTCGAACAAAAGAAAGTGGGCAAGTCTAAAGCGCTTACCGATATTATGAGTGTTCAGCTCGTTGAATGCGCTGCTGAAAATAGTTCTTAAGTAAAACAGCTCGATTGGTTAAAGGCGAATGAGTAAATTTCCACTGCGGTTGAACCCGGAATAGCAAGGTTTTTCTTCCATAAATTGAATATATTTTGTACATAAAGGAAGGAGACTAGCGATCTTCACTACCAAGAAAAAAAAGGTCTTTCGCTTCTTAGAACGATTTTTAAACTCTTCTGCAATTTTTTTTCCAAAATTTCGTTTGAGAATCGATTCTTCTTACAATAAAACTTGTTTTTTCAAGTGAGAGTTCAAGTGAGTAGAAGAAATTGGCCAGAATTGTTTCCGTTATTTAAAATTGGCAGCGATTCGGGAATAACCTAGGACAAATATAAAATAATAATTTAAAAGATCATACAGCCCGACATGAAGATCCTCTACAGTCTAAAAATAAACTAAATACTGCCATCATGTGCTAGAAACTTTCCCGAAATCTCAAAGAAAATAGCATTCTGAGGCAGTCGAGAAGAATTCTACAAGAGGAGATAGAGGGGTTGAAGTAGGGCTAGTTGG